>PVJO010020222.1:0-32524 GCA_004026905.1 Hystrix cristata | reverse complement strand
GGGGCGGGGCCATGCGGGGCGGGGCGGGCCAGGCAGGGAGGGGCTAGGTGGTGTCCCACGCCGCGGGGCCGACGGAGCGTGGGGCCGACAACCGCGGTTCCGGGCGCTGGGCGACGCCGGAGCGCTCTTCCTCTTCCTCCGGCCCGGCCGGCCCCGCCTCCCTGTCCCTCCGCCCACCCTTCCGGGGCGCCGCCGCCGCCGCCAGCCGCGCCATGTCGGCCCCCGCCGGGTCCCCTCACGCGTCTGCCGGCGCCCGCACCCCGCCGCGGCCCGGCGTGGCCGTCGCCCCCGGAGCCCTCGCGTCTTCGGGCCCGGCGCCGGCGCGGCAGAACGGTGAGCGCGCGGCCTAACGCGGCGGGGGTGGCCGGGCAGGCGTGAGGGGCCGGCGGGGTCGGGAGGGGCCGAAAGGGATCCGCGTGGGGCCGGGAGCGCCGGGAGGGCCGGGAGGGCCGGGAGCGGGCGCGGGCGCGGGCGCGGCGCTCGGCGGGCCTCGGCGGGCCTCGTCGTCCGCACCCGGCCCAATCCCGTCAGGATCGCGGCCATCGCGAGGCCCCGAGAGCGCGCCCCCGGGGAGCCGAAGTTCCCCGCGAGTCCGTAGACAAAAGGGTGCGAGCCTGCGTGCTCCGGGGTGCGGACGGGACCCCGACCCGGTGGCCGCTCGGCTGATCGAGCGTTGGGCGTTTGCTTGTGGGGATTAAAAGGAGGCAGGTGTCAGCGCGGGTTTAAACGGACACCTTCACATCCGGGTGGGTTTGCTGGGGGGTGTTTCTGCTTTGTTTTTTACTAGCTCCCATTTTCAGAAATAGAAAAAGGTGCGGGAGTCGGTTGGCTGCGGGCGAGGCCTCGGTAGGGCAGCAGCCAGTGCTGCACAAGCTGCCTCCCTCCCTGCTGAGGTCGTAGGCTCCGAGCATGCAGCAGTTTCAGCTGAAAAATGATGACTCTGGGACATGTTTCCTAATCCTGAGATTTGGAGTATTCGAGGACAAGGATGGGGACAGGGAAACTCCGTATAGACTTGTTAGGAAGTCAGAGAACCTTGGAAAGTAATTGCTGGATTTAGAGAAATATGTCTGTCTTATGCTGGTGGGAGAACAAAGGTACACTACTGTTACTCCTCCAGTGATTGACCTATTTTCCAATTCGCTAATTAAAACTTACTAGATTTTGTCATCAACATTTTGAGTTTTATAGCTGATGGCTTTTCAAACATAAAGGCTGCAGTTCATGCTGAGAACTAGATTGAAATTTTTCATCATCGAAAGTGATGTCTTAACTGTACTATTGATCAGATCAGCCATGCTCGTGAATATTAGATGCTTTACCTCCAAAAGTCGTTGTTTACTACTTGTTCCGAGTGGATGTAAAATACTATTTCTGAACACTTTGCCCTTGTAACCTTAATGTAAATACTTGTTTTGCTTTTAACACAGCCTTGTGTGCGAAGTAAGTAGAACGTGGTGATTTAGGAGTAGGCCCTACATCTTAGGGCACTGTAAACCCATGCCTAAGAGTGACTCAAGGATTGTGTCTTCCCTTGATTTTTTTGAGTATACATTATCATCTGGATGGACAATTTTTAAAGTGGCAAATATTATAATTTTGTGAACACTCTAAAATGCCAGGGTATTTGCTCAGCCAGATCAGATGTTAAATTTGGAAGAACAAATCAATGTTTTGCTGCCAAATATAGAAAATGCTTGCTTTCTGCTGTTGGTAATAATTTTTTTCCTTTAAAGATGCTATCGTTTTTGACATTTGTTGCCTGCTTACTAGTTAGGTCCTCCAAGTTAGGGTAGTAGAGAAGACAGAATCCCTCCCTGTCCTTGACTTCTATTTCAGTGGCATTCAAATTGGTTGTGCCTGACCTGGAGGGATTTGATAGGTCAGGGTGGGAGGAAAGGGCTGTCTGTAGAAAGAGCTTGCTGGAGACAGTAGTCAGGAAGTGTGCACTTGGCAAGTGTAGGGCAGTGGAGAAATTGAAAGCCTACCAGAACAGCAAGGGAAATGGTGACGGAAAGCAAAGGTGGGGATGTTCCCAGGGCAGTTCGGAGAGGTCACAGTGCAGAAATGCTTCCTGTGTCATGCTGAGGATTTGGAAATACAGAACTAGGGTCAGGTTTTGTTTTGTTTTTGTGGAAGGGATTAGTTTAAGTGGAGAAACAAGATCAAATCTGTTTCTGTTTTGTTTGCTAATTTTAGGAAAAAAACCCATAAAGATTAGGAGACAGTCATTTGGGTTTTCGATTTATTCTTCAACCCTGCATAAACTGCTTTGCTTTTTAATAATCTCTGTGGAATTCCAGAGATGGTGAAAAAGAAATAGGTCAGAAGTGTGAGTGTAAAATACCACAGAACATCACACGCATAGGTGCATGCCTGTAATTCAAGCACTCTGGAGGCTGAGGCAGGCGGATTGCCGCGAGTTCAAGGCCAGCCTGGGCTACATAGTGAGTTTAAGGCCAGCCCGAACCACATAGCAAGATCTTTTCTCAAAAAAAAATCATAGAAGACAAAAAGAGATCATGTCTTTTTTTACAGTGTAGGCCTCTGTCCCTGGCTGCTGTCATAGAGCTCCCGAACCCTCAGATGGCATAGTGAGCACCTGGATCACTTCTGAGTTATGCTGTGAGGTGGTTTGTGGTGGGGCCCAGAGCTAGCCTGACCACCTGAGAGACGAGGGACTGAGGGTTGGAACTTTTAGCCCCTGGCCACCAGCCTCTGGGCTCGTGAGGGTGGCAGTGGTGGGTGGGTGGAAATTGAGCTGTGGCACCTCTGAACACTCAGGTCCGAAGAGCTGGGTTGCTGGGCCCAACCAGGTGCTGGCAGCCTGCCCCTGCCTCTCTGTACTTTGCTCTATGCATCAGTTCTGTGTGGTTGTCATCCCCATCCTTTGCGATATCATTTATAGTAAACCGATGAACTTGTTTGCTTATGATCCTCAAGCTGTCCGTCCTAGCAGATTCATTGATCCAAGAAGGGGGCAGTGAGGACCTCAGTCTCACGGCCGAGCAGAGGCGTGGGTGACAGCCCGGGGCCTGCGATTGGCCTCTGAGGTGGGCAGGGCAGCCCTGAGCCCTTAGCCAGTGGGTCTGACGTCCCCTCAGGGAGACAGACACTGAGTGTCAGGACTGGACTGAATCAGAGCACATCCATTGGGGAAAAACCCAAAATCTGATCACCTGAGTTGCCTGTGAAGAATGAAAAGTATTTTTCTTTTACAAGAAACATTACAAACACTTAAAAAACATGCTTGTTTTTCCAAAGGAAATTGTGGATCAAGCCCTGATAGAGAAATCAGAAAGGGACAAAGTGGGTATGAGTAAAGTAGAAGCGGAGGTCCTGTAGTTTTTGGAGCACAGTCTGAACAGTACCTAGTTCAATCTCCTGATTTTACAGATGAAGTCGTCATCCAGGAAGGCTAAGTAGGTATGTTTTACCACTTCCTGTGTAACCTTGGAGAGCACGGCAGCTGTGTCTGTCTTTTGCTCGTCGCGGTGTGTTCAGGGAAGGGAGGCAGTGCGGGCAGGTTGCAGGTGTTACACTCTGTTAACTGAAGTCTGACTGATTTCCTTGAGCTTCGAGTCCGCCTCTCTCATTGATGGACTAGGAAGATTCATTTCAGAAACTTTGACATTGACAGGGAAGAGTAGGGAGTAGGGAGACAGAAGACAGTTTTAATTATCATTTTTACTTGTTTTCTAAGTTTAGTTGCTAAAATGCTTTCCCCCCACTTATCTGAAGGTAGTTTGACTTCTTGAGTCTCCTTTCTGTATTTCTGTACTTCACTTTCTCACTGGGACTTTTTTATTTATCTGCAATCTGCATGTGTCCAAGTTGAGTATTTTTCATCTTTTACTCTGTGTTTTGAGATTCCTTCCAAAGCCAAGTTCAGAGGATTGCATAAGATGCATGATGGGCTGGTAGTGTAGTGGTGTGCAGTAACTCTAAAGTTGTTCCCGATTGATTGATTTGAAAGAGATGTTTTAGAAAGATATTTTGGGGGGCGGGAGGAACATCCGGATTTAATAGTATGTGCCTGCTTTTTTATTTCACTTTTAGGCAACAAATGACTCTCAGTTTCAAATGAGAGTGTATTTTCTTACTTTCACATACCCTTTCCAAGAATAGTACAGCAGTTTTGGCATTTTAAATGCCAGCAGGATGAGAGAGTTTGGGAATTACTAGACCTCACCACAAAAGGTGTAAGCAGATGTGCCATTCGCTCTGCGGTGCTCTTCTGGCCTGTCAGTCACTGGGAGAGCACTGCAGACTTTAAATGGCCCTCCGCTCCCTGGGGTGTCTGAAGTGAGCCCCTCTGACCTGAGCAGCATCTGCGTCTCAGGTTTCTGATCTTCATTGTACAGCTGAGCAGGTGCATCAGCCCTCTCCTGCGGGCAGCGCCACGGCATTAGTGTGACTGAATACTCTCTTTCCTTTGAAGATGGTTAATGGGCGCCTCAAAGATCTTAAAACAGGACTCCATGGGTTTATTTTTTATCATTATGTGTGTTGCTTTGGTTATGGGCAGTGTCTTTATGCCCCTCCCTCTCAGGTTTCTTTTGCGGGGAAGGTGCTGGGGATCAAACTCAGGGCCTTGTGCTTGCTAGGCAGGTGCTCTGTCACTGAGCTAAACCCCCAGTCTCTGCACTCCCTCACTCAGGTTTCTGAGATTATGACTCTGACAGTTTTTGTACTGAGACGTTGAAATGGAGCAGATTTGGAGCCGGTCTTCAGGGGACTTTCCTCGAATGAGGCATCTGCATGGTTAGCATGGTCGCAGGGGAAAGAAGACCTTATTCCATTCAGCCTGGGGAAGTCACTGCTAGCAATAAGCCTTGCATGTGTGGAGTTGCCTGGAAGGCGTGGACTAGTGAGAGAGTAGCGAGTTTTGGTTCTGCCTATTTCCCCCCTGTACTGGAGAGCAAACCCCGGGCATTCCCACTGAGCTATGTCCCTCTCCAGCCCTCTTTTTGAATTTGTATCCTGCCCTTTTTTTGTATTTGTATTTTTTATTTATTTGTGGTACTAGGGGCTAAACTCAGAGTCTTCACTCTGAGCTTTGTACCCACAACCCCTTTCTTTTTTGCATTTTGGGACAAGTTCTCACTAAGTTGCTGAATTGCCCAGGCTGGGGTCACTCTCCCTGAATGCTGGGATTACTGCTACCATGCCTGGCTTGATTCAGCCAAAATTTTTGTGGTGAAAACTACTGTAACATCACTGGGTTTGGGGCAGTGATGGTGAACTTTTTAGAGCTTTCAGTGATACACACGCCCTGCTATGGCATGTGTGCCACAGGTTCACCACCATTGGCTTAGGGTATAATGATACCTTCCTTGTGGAATGGTTGGGAGGACTGTATTAAAAGAGGTATTGTTTTTTAACTACCTGGTCCTAGGAGGTGCTTGCAGTGAGAGTTCCCTTTATTCCATTTCCTTCAGAATACCAAGTGATAAATTCTTTGAGTGACAAGTTGGGATTTTTTCATTGTTGTTTTGTTTTGTTTTTTGTTTTGTTTTTGAGACAAGGTCTGACTATGTAGTTCAAGCTGCCCCTGAACTCACTGTGTAGCCCAGACTGGCCTTGAATTTCTGGATCCTCCTGTCTCAGTCACATGGTAAATTTTCTTTATCACATTCGTAGTAGCGGCATGCAGTCAGCACTAAGTTAATAACTTGCTTCATATTTCATTATTGCTTTTGAAGACTGGCCACTAACATGCATTTACCCCTGTATTGTATTTATGTCTCAATCAGTGTTTTGGCCTTTCCTTTATTTTCTTCCACTTTCTAGACCTCCCTCCCACAAATCCAGTCTTGGAAAATTTCTAATGAGCCATTTCTGCTAATAGCTGGCAGGCTTCCAGGAAGGTGGTTTTCATTGATTTCAAGTTTTCTAAGATTGTAAACCGAAAGCCACTGTTAGTAGAACAGGAAAAACATGATGAAATAGAGAGGCCCTGGCCACGTGTTAACTTGTTTGTAGTAGGAGAAACTTGAGGGAATAGGTTATATGGAGCCTCAGGTGCATGCAAATGATGAGCAGATTTGAATGGTCGGGGAAGAGCACATGAATTAAAGGCAAGGAATTTTAAAAATGTACTTTGAGAGGTGGAAAGACTTGAGACAGAGCAATGAAAGAATTGGTTTTGAAAGTATGCTGGGCTGTTGATGGAGCCCCTTGGAAATTACCTGAAGCACTGGGGCTTGGTTTAGACTGAGCCTTGAGCACTGGGGAGTGTTGGCAAGAACCTTCTTGCCTTTGTCATAGTAGAGGGGAAGTGGACGTGGAATAAAGGGAGGTTGGCTGTTTGCAATTTTCCTTCCAAACCATATTTCATGTGCCCTAAAGAAGCTTTTGTTTTTGTTTTTTTTTAAAGAAGCTCCTTTAAAGAGGCCCTCTAGTTTTTTTGTATTGTGGCTAGATGTTCCATTTTGTAAATTTTGATTTTCATGTCAAATAAGCTTAGAGCATAAATAGAATCAATTTATCTAGCCTTGTAAAGGAGATTATGACATTGTGGCAGGTGCATCCTTGTGGTAGATTTTGTGATTATTTGATCTTGCTGAGGAGAGCATTGATGCCTTTAGAAAGCCAGGATGAATGGGCCTGGTGGTGCCTGCCTTGCCTGTAAGCTGAGCACTCAAGGTTGAGGTGGGAGGCTGAGGCAGAGGAAAAGTTCAAATCCAACCCGGGCAATTTAGTAATGTCGGGAGACCCTGTCTCAAAAAATAAAAAAGGGCTGGGCATGTAGCTCAGTGCAGAGGCCTGGGTTTGATCCCTAGTACTTCCAGAGGAGGCCAGGGGGAGGTCAGGCTGTGCGTAGCTGCTATGTGACAGTATCAAGCTGACCATCTGCACAGTTTCATTGAAAAGATATGTAGACTATTTGCTAAAATTCTGTTATTTTTCACTTCAGGTTGGTACCAGTAAGTAATGTGTTTCCCTTTATTTGACATACTTTATGGGAAGCTAAGAATGTAAAACCTTCAGAGATTGTGTATAAACTGAATTTTTAAGTTTTTCAATGATTATTTTTGTAAAGTACCGCATTAGGCTCTTCAGTGAGTAAAATAAATTATTTCATTGACTCTCAGACATTTTTTTCACATTTTTTACTCCTGAAATTGGGTTATACCTTAGAACAGTGGGCGTTATAAGTTGCTTTTTACAAGGTAGATGATGAAGTGGTGAAAACTTCCCATTGACACCTGCTGCATAGACTGAATAACGGCCCCTAGATGTGTCTGTGTCCAAATCCCTGAGAGCTTCGCAGCCCTGTGAGTTAGGAGCCAGAGCTGAAGAGATTATCCTGGGTCTGGGCTGGCCTGGTGGAGTCATGGTGGTCTGTACTCTAATGAGAAAGGCAGGAGGAGTCAGCAGGGGTGACAGGACCCAGGAGAGGTCAGAGGATGAGGATGCAGCCGCCAGCCAAGGAACACAGGTAGCCACCGCGAGCCGAGGAAGGTGGCGATGAGGGTTCTCCTCAGAGCCTGCAGAAGGGGTCAGCCCTGTCGTGACAGCTTAACCTCGCCCAGGGAAGCTGATTTTGGACTTCTGCCCTCCAGAGCTAAGAGAATAAACTTGTGTTGTTTGAAACCACTAGATTTGTTACAATTTGTTAAGGTAGGAGTAAGAAACATATGTACTTCATAAGTTTTTTTTAACAGCGGTAACCAAAACACCTTAGTTGTGATGATATACAATAATTTTCCTTGGCTGTAAATGTTCTTATTTTTTGAACTACTACAAAGTGTGAAACGCCAAAATAAAAAAGTCACTCCTATATATTTTTACATTACTATAAATTATTTTACATAGTTGAAACGCTAAGTTTCCTGTTCTTTCAACTTAAGTATCTGTTAATGCATTGTGATAAGTGCTTATTAGGCTTCATAACTGATGATGATTTGTTAAGCTTCATAATTTTCAAAATATAGTAATGGTTTCCATGGACCAGGCACCAGGCCTTGGGGATAAAATAGAGCTAAGAGCAAAGTAGACCCTTTTATTTTCACTTAACAGACTTCACAATAGGAAAATTCCACCTCTGTGTGAAAAGTTCCGTCATAGAGGGTCAGGGTCCTGTGGGAGCAGCAGTGGGCTTGCATTTCCCTACAGTGGAAGATGGTGTTTTTCTGAATGAGGTAAGAGTTGGTCAGGTGAAGGGGGAAGAAGTTTGGAAAGCTCCAGGTAGAGGTAAGAGAGACTGTATGAGGATTCAGAGGGGAAGAAGGATGGCTGGAGAAAAGTGTAAGTGGCCAGAATGTGTGTAGAGCACTGATTTGCAGCCTTTGTAAGGTTTCTTTGTGTTCTGGGTGTTGAACCCGCAGACAGACACTCCCTCTCCTTTTGAAGGAAGGTCTTGATAGGTTGCCCCGGCTGGCCAGGGACTTGCTATCCTCCTGCTTCGGCCGCCTGAGGGGCTGGGATTACAGTCACGTGGCACGCTTGGTGGCTTAGCTGTTTCGTCATACTCATGGTTACTTTAGTACTTTAGTTTTAGTGGCATTCTTGAAAGAAACTTTGGCCGTGTGTATTTAAAAACCACGTTTCAGGGAAGTATCCCATACTCGCTTCATCTCCTTCAGAAGCCTAGAAATGACAACGCACACCTGCACCCTGCTCTGATCAGCCTCCCTAGGACCTCCTAAGGCACAGCCCTTACTTGTGTCATGGCTCCTTGTCCATGGCAAGGTGTGTGTCCTCCCCTTAGTGCAGTATCTGTGTACTTCACCGTGGTAGGACCCTCAGCTGCAGCACAATTACCATTCCTTTGTGTGGTGCTGGGGACTGAACCCAGGGCCTTGTGCATGCTGACTAAGTGCTGTTCCAGCCAGCCGCATCTATTCCATCTGCCTGCTGAGCAGCCCTGGGCAGAGGGGGAGGACTACAGAGCACTGTGTTGAGCGCTGTGGTGAGGGAGTGGTGAGCTGGGAAGCAGGAGGGCCGGGTGTGGGGTCAGGAAGGGACTTTGCATTCATTTTGTTTGCTGCTGTAACAAACTGCTGTGAATTGGCAGCTTAAGACAAAAGGCACTTATTATTTGCAGATTAGAAGTCTGCAAACTGGGTTAAAATTGCAGTGCCTGCAGACCACCCCAGGGTGTGTTGCTTTGCTGTCCCTGCCTTCTGGAGGCTGCCTGAGTCCTTGTCCTTGACAACCCCCAGGGCTCTGCTCTGCTCACTTCTCCTCTCGCTCTCTTCTGCCTCACTTGCCTACTGTAAGCATCTTTGGGATTATGGTGGGCCCACCTGGGCAGTCAGGATAATCTTTCTCTTTTTATATTTTACTCACTTGTGTTTTTAGTTTGTTTATTTTTGTGGTATTTGGTATTGAACCCAAGGCCCTCACATTGAGCCACTTCCCCAACCCTTTGCTTTTTTATTGCGAGACAGAGTCTCACTAAATTGCCCAGAATGGTTTTGAACTTGTGACCCTCCTGCCTCACTCTTCCACGTTGCTGGGATTATATGTGCATGTGTGGGGCACCATGCTTGGCTCTTTTTTACAGTCCATTAATTGACAACATTAATAACATCTGCATGTACAACCGTAATTCCCCTTTGCCGTGTCACCTCATGTTACGGAGCTCAGGGTGTGGATGTGTGTCTGATAGGCAACGTTAAAGAATTTAAATTTTTCTTAATGGCCAGATGAAGCATTAAAAGGCTTTAAAGAAGAAGTCACAATCACGCTGGCGTGATGGCTTACTTCTGTAGCCCCAGCACTCAGGAGGCTGAGGCAGGAGTATGACAGCAAGCCTGAGGCCAGTCTGAACTACATAGCAAGAGCCTGTCTCAAGAAACCAAGAAGGGGCTGAGGATTTAGCTCAGTGGGTAGAGTGCTTGCTTAGCAAGCACAAGGCCCTGAGTTCGATCCCCAGTGGGCCCCCCCCCAAAAAAAGAAACCAAGAAAAAAAAGTAATCAGACTTGCTTTTTAGGAAAATCACTCTGGCTTTCTTTGGTGTAGTCATTTTTCTAAAACATGTCATACAATCAATTTAGTAGGTCATTTCCACCAGTTTTTTTTTTTTTAGTTGATCCTTTAAAAACTTTGTTTTGCAGTAATTTAAATTTATGTGTTTCTAAGACACAGAAAATACAGTGACTTTGCTTTCACTGTACTTTAAAGTTGACTTACAAAACCAGGAAATAAGTACAGTTAGCTAAACCACAAATTTTTCTTTCAATTTACCAGTTTTTCCCCTAATAAAGCAGTTATTACCGTGGAATTCTAATGGTTATTTCTTCTTTCTCTCACTCCTGCATTTATTATGTGAAATTTCTTGCAAGGAAGACTTGTCCTCTTAATCCCATTTTAAAATTTATTTGATCATTATATTACTGTATTATGAACTCGCAAATACTTCTTTCAGTCTTTGGATTGCTCCGGTGCTGTTGTGTATTTCTCTCCTTCATGTTACTCCAGCTTCATTTGGCGCTCCACAGGTTGGTCCCTTTGCCTGTCTTCCAACCTTTTATTTTCTGAGCATTTATCGTGCTCTGCAAATACAGGGATTTTATTTCTTCTGTCTGGTCTGTGTGCTGCTCTTCTCCTACCCTTAGCTCGCTGAAGTAGCCAGAGCGTCCTGCATGTTGGTGGGTAGGAGTGGTGAAAGAGAGCGTCTTGCTCATTGAGCATGCGCGCTGTAGGTGATTAGTAGGTGCCTCCTTCTCGGATCAAGAGAAGTCCTTTCTAGGGGCTCAGGGTGTATCTCTGTGACAGAGCGCTTGCCTGGCATGTGTGAGACCTTGTGACAAGATACCCAGCACTGTCGCCCAAAATATGTAGAAAGTTTCCTGCCATTTACAGCTTATTGAATTTTTAAATTATTTTTTATTATGATTGCTGAGTTTTGTGTAATACACTTTCTGTATCTATTGATGTGATTATGTAGCTTCTCTCAGTCTGCTAATACAGTAATGATGTTGAATGTTTCAAATGTTAAAGTGGCGCCTGGCCTTTCAGTGTGAATTGGTTTGATGATGGTGTACTTTCCGTTGTACTTGCTGATTTTTTTTCACAAAGAAGCTTGTAGCTAGGTTAAATAAGTACATTTCCTGCAGATAACCTTCATACTTCAGTGTATAATCAAAGTGCTTTATGAATATGCCCATTCTCCTCACAGAAACTATGACAAAATCTACTTGGTGGTTGAGTTTTAATAAAATGAAAACTTTTTACTCTGTTTTTATAGGACATCCTTAAGCAAAACTGGCTTTTCTCCTCTGAGTGCATGGTGGGAAGAAAATGGTAATTACTAGTACTGCCTCGAGTCCTTACGTCAGTTCCTACAACAGACTAGTATTATGGCTCCTGTACCCTTAGTACAAATGTCCGAGCAGTGAAGAAGGCACATATCGTCGTCTCAGTGCCACCGTTACAGGGAAAGTAACTCCCAGCCCAGCTCAGTGTCTCAGGATGCCGGGAAGGGAAGAGTAGGAAGGTGTTCCTGAGAGAAAGCTCCCGCGAGGCAAGAGGGGTCCTGGAAGTGGGTTGCCACTGAGGCTCTTTGCCTTGGGTGTTTTTATATAGCAGAATCACATCACAGGTTACCTACTTCCTGGTAGAATTTTAAGTGCAGTCACTTAGCTGATATTGCTCTAATAGGAGAACATGGTGCATAGCAAGGGTATGCAGCATAAGAACAGGCATGGCTAGAAGGGTGGGAGTGAGGGTCAGAGTGTTTTGGTCTTTGTGTGTTATGTTGCTTCTCCAAGTTCGTCATGTTGTTCAGGCTTATTGGGCCACACGGTACTAGTTACACGAAGCTTTGAACTGCTGTGTATCTCGGGAGAGGCTCGCAGGCCGAGACATGGCGTGCCATCTTGGGGCCTAGTTTCTGTCAGCTCGGCCCTTGCCCACAGGCCTGGTTTGCCGCATCTCTGCTCTGACTCCCTCTTGGGCCTTGTCCCTAACTATCTGTCAATTTCTCTCTAACTTAGCTATCTGCAGTACTATTAGGAAAATAGATTTTACCTATAGATTCTGTATTTAAGGGACTTTTCCTCTAGTGTATGCTCTTGCTGCCTTTGTTGAAAATTAGCTGGCTGAGCTGGGCATGGTGGTACACAGCTGTAATCAAGCTGCTTGGGAGGCTGAGACTGCACAAGTTCAAGGCTAGCCTGGACCACTTAGACTTGTCTCAAGATAAAATTTTTGAAGAAGGAGCTGAGGATGTAGATCAGTGGTAGAGCACTTGCTTATCATGTGTAAGGCCCTGGGGTCCATCCCCAGTACCAGAAAAAGGGGAAAAAAGAAAAGAACATCAAGAAATGATTTATCCATTCTGTTCCTTCAGTCTGTGTCTGGTTTTCTGCCAGCACCATGCTATTTTGTTAAGATAGTTGTGTGGGATGTTTTGACGTCAGGCATTATAGTGCGTCTAGCTTTGTTCTTTTTGCTCTTTTTGATTGTTTTGTATATTTCAGGTCTTTTGGGTTCCATTCAGTTTTTTGGTTGGGTTTTTTTTTTTTTTTTTTTTTCCCGTGGTGCTGGGGATTGAACTCAGGGCCTTGTGCCTGCCCGTTCAGTTTTTTCTATTGACGTAAAGAATGTCATTGATATTTTGATATTAATTACCTTGAGTCTGTAGATCACTTTGGGTAGTACAGAAATCTGTATTGCTTCTTGCTCACAAACACGGGGCAGCTTTTTACCTGAGGGGTGAGGTGGGGTCATCTTCCATTTCTTTCATCAGTGTTCTTACAGTTTTCATTGTAGAGATCATTCGCTTCCTTGGTTAAATTTATTTCTAGATGTTTTTAATTTTTTTATATTGTGAATGGGATTGATGTCTTGATTCCTTTCCAACAAGTTTCATTATGGGTGTATTAAAACGCTGCTGATTTTTGTACGGTGGTTTGTGTCCTGCAGCTTTACTAAAATCAGTTCTGACAGATGCTTGATGGAACTCTTAAGTTTCTTTCCGTATATAAAGTCATGTTGTCTGCAAAGAGGGATAATATAACCTCCATTCTTACTTAAATGCCCTTTATTTCTTTCTCTTTTCTCATTGCCCTGGCTAAGACTTCCCAGACCGTATTGAGTAAGAATGGTGGCAGTGTGCATCTTGTTTTGTTCCCCGTCTTAGAGGAAACAATTTGACTTGAATATATTTTCCTTTCTTTCTGTTTTTGAACATGTCTATAGTGACTGCTTTGAAGCTTTTGTTTACTGACTTCTCCTTCTGGGCCCACTTTAGTCCTGGTGCCTGCCTCCCTTTTTGCCTGCATCCTGGGGTTGCTTCTGTGTCTGCCATTCAGCTGCCAGCTGGGCACTTGTACCAGCCGTCATTAACTGATGGGAGAGTAGTTTTAGACAAGTAAATGAGTGAACATAGAGATTGACCTACAAATTTATTTTTCATCATGTGGTTTGATGTTTAAAAGGGTTGAAAACAACCTAAGTGGGCCAGAGATAATTTATTAAAATAAAGTGAATCCACATAATAGAATACTACTCAGACATGAAAAATAATGATAGATAGATACTCAAGTCAGGACAGATGAAGAATTCATGTAAAAATGTACCTCTTTTCCTTTACTAAATTAGGCATATATGTACTAAAATTAAACTATTGGCTGGCAAGGCCGAGAATATTGATAGCAGTTATTCAGGTATAAAGATTATGGGTGAAACTGCACAGGAAACAATACAAAGAATCAGTGCTTGGGACCACATGTAAAAAGCTTTTGCACAGCAAAAGAAATCACAAATAGAGCAGGGCGAAAACCCACAGACTGGGAAAAAATTTTTACTAGCTATCCATCAGACAAAGGTCTAACATCTAGAATATACAAAGAACTCAAAAAAATTAAACCTCCCAAATTCACAGACCCAATCCAAAAATGGGCATCTGAAATGAATAAACATTTCTCAGATGAAGAAATTAAAAGCAAATAAATATATGAAAAAGTGTTAGTCATTCGAAAGATTCAAATCAAAACAACATTAAGAGTCCATCTCACTCCAGAAAGAACTGCGTTTATGAAAAAATCAACCAATAACAAATGCTGGCGGGGCTGTGGGGAAAAAGGAACCCTCCTCCATTGTTGGTGGGAATGTAGACTGGTCCAGCCACTATGGAAATCA
Source organism: Hystrix cristata (assembly GCA_004026905.1). NCBI lineage: Eukaryota > Metazoa > Chordata > Mammalia > Rodentia > Hystricidae > Hystrix > Hystrix cristata. The sequence goes on along the minus strand of PVJO010020222.1, from coordinate 18,426 downwards.
ATATGGAGATTCCTCAAACAACTAGAACTAGAGGTTCCATTTGATCCAGCTATCCCCCTACTGGGGATCTTCCCAGAAGAACTGGAATCCTCATACCACAGGGATGTATGCACAACCATGTTTATAGCAACACAATTCGTAATAGCTAAGTCTTGGAAACAGCCTAAATGCCCAACAACCAATGAATGGCTAAAGAAAATGTGGTTTTTCTACACAATGGAGTACTACACTGCCACACAAAAGGATAAACTAGAGTCATTTGTATGTAAATGGATGTTCCTTGAGAACATACTATTAAGTGAAATAAATTAGACACTCATGAGTGCACATTGAATTGTTTCTCTGATATGAGAAACCATGGATGTAAAAAAGGACGAAGAGGTGTAATAGATATAATCTAAAAGGAAGATAATATTCAAAGGAGAGGAGCATTGGAGGGAGAAGGGGGAGAAGCAGGAAGGGAAAAGAGGGGTAGAAAAAGGAAAGGGAATTCATGGAGAAATGTGAATGAATCTGCTGTAAATAGGGATGACGGGAATAGAGGGGAGGGGTGGGGAAGAGGGGGGAGAACCAAGATGCATCATGTACAGGTACAAAATAAATGTGATGAATGTAACCATTATATGTATATTGTACCACCAATACATGTTCTTGGTTAAAAAAAATAAAGATTATGGGTGATTTTATTTTATTTGATCATTTTCTGTACTCTTTTTTAAATAGTGAAAAGAATGTGTATTTAGTTAGCCCGCTGGACTCAGTTTAGATTATCCCTGCTTATTTATTTGCTACTGGGGACTGAATCGAGGCCCTTCTCACTGAGCTGCATCCGCAACTGTTTTTTATTATTTTGAGACAGGATCTCCCTAAGTTGTTAAATTGCCCAGGCTGTGCTCAAAATTGTGATCCTCCTGCCTCAGCCTCCCAGAGTGCTGGGTTTATAGCCCCATGCCCCCATGCCTGACCTAGATGATCCCAGTTTTGTTAGCAGCACCAAAGCATCATCATCAAGAGCCAGTTGAACCTAATCCTTCTTCTCCCCCGAGGCCCGATTGGGTATTGACCTGGGCTACATCAGTAGAGCTTTGTCACAGCCTGGGTTTCTGGTGGTTGTTGGTCCTGATGTCTGCAGTGAGCATATGAGGTGGTTGACCTTCTGTCTTCACAGCAGACTCGGTGGTCAGGGAACTTCAGGACAACATAGTGGTCAAGCATATTTCTCCTGGGGCTGCTTTTCCCAGGGCATGGGGGCTGTCTCCAGAGCTACACAATGTCTGAGCCACCAGAAAGTGGTGATGTGCTCATCACTTTTTGTTGGGCTTTGAGGGGCAGGCGCTTCCTTCTCCTTTTAGAGTCTTGGTTTAAAGAGCAAGGCTGTTAATAGTACCCCAGGTGGTAGTAATGATAGATGATTTTTATTTTGTCATTTTCTGTACCTTTTAAAATAGTGACTGTATATCACATTTGTAACAAGAAAAATACTTCTGGTTGTTTTTCAAAAATCTAACCTACACATTCTATGTATTTTTTCCTTATAATCTTTGTCCAGTTTAGATATATTAAAACAGTACTCGTAGTCTTAATAAATGCTGCAAAATCATTTTGAATGTAAAGAAAGATCACAATTTCAGTAATTACTACAAAAGAATCACCTTCAAATAAGTTAAACACAATGTGTATAGAAATGTCTATAATGCACTGTTGTCAGACTTTTAGAAAAATCCTTCCTGTAATACAGTGTTAGGAGGCTATAAAGCATAAGATAATGTGGGGTGGGGGACAACTGAAACAGGCTAGCAAAAAATGGGAGGGAAAAAAACAAGGGCAAAAAATTTGGTCTACAAGGAGAGCTGGAACCAACCAGAATTCTAGACCTGTGCTATAGAACCACACTGATCAATACGGTCCTCCAGCTGCGTGTGGCTGTTGGACACAGGAAATAGGGCTAATCTGAAGGGAGAGATGCCGCAAGTGTAAAGTACACAATGGATTTGTGTGTGTGTGTGTGTGTGTGTGTGTGTGTGAGAGAGAGAGCATGTGTGTGTGTGCGGTATTGGTTGATGGAACTCAGACTTCTTAGGCAGCGTTCTGTCACTGAGCTACATCCCAGCCCTTTCTTTTTTCTTTTCTTTCTTCCTTTATTTTTTTGAGACTGGGTCTTTAGTTTTCCAGACTTAGCTGGGGTTACAAGCATGCACCACCATGCCTGCACACAATGAGTTTTGAAGTGATGGTAGAAAAAGTGAAATACCTCAGTAATTTTTAAATACTGACTGCATGTTAAAATGGTATACATTTATCCTTTATGATTAATTTTAGTTACAGATGCTCATCTATGAATGGTGGGATTACAGTAAATTCATCTTAAATTGAAAATATTAAGTAGAAAAAGCCTTTACTACAGCTGACCAATAGACCTCGTAGCTTAGCCTAACCTACTTCAGACATGCTCAGAACACATAACATCAGCCTATGGTTAGGTGAAGTAATCTAGTCCAAAGCCATAAAACTTTAAAAATTGATAAATGTTGTGGCATTGAATAGTAAATATTGGCTATCTGTTATGACTTACAAAATATCTGTATCCAAAAGATGCTGGTGACACAGTGTGATGCAGTGTGAAGCCTGTCACGGGTCTGACCCGTTGCTCTGGCTCCTGCTACTGTTCAGCCTTGCCCAAGTCATTGACCATCTCTCACTAGCCCAAGAAAAGATCAAAATTCCCATTTTGGAGTTCATTCTCCACTGAATGTGCATGCTTTCTCTCCATAGTAAAGTTAAAACTCCTAAGTAGAGGACCATCTGTGTTTTCACTTGATTTTTCTTACATTGGAAACATTTAGATGGTGAGGCTAAGTAAGGAATCAGAAGCCTCCGTGGGTGATCAGGTAATCCTGCCCTAAACCCCACCCCGCCCCCGCAAGGTAAATACCTTTTCTTTGATGAATCAGAAAGTAAAAAGGTTTCCTCTGGTGGGTAATTCACTTTTGCTAAATTTCAGCAGATACAACTTGCCTGCTATTTTTACAACAATGACATTTGAGTAGTTTGGACATGATGGTTATTTCTGTTTTCAGATCATGTAACATGGCTGAGCCAAATCAGTAATTAAGCAGGTAGATATTTAAATGGATTTTTACTTGGATCATTTATAGGTTCTACCAGTATAGTTTTCTGAGACTAGTGAAAGCAAGCAAATCCATCTTTTTAGATGGTGTATTTAAATAGGAGAGAAGAGGAGATCATTTCACATTTTTGTCATGTTAATGAAAGATGGCTAATAGACTCTTGCCTTTTAAGTAATTTGTTTCAGGTCTACAGTGATTATACAAAATACCTGTAAGAAAAGTAAATTATAAATAAACCTAGTAAAAATATGTTATGTGGATTTTTGTTCTCTTTATAGTTCTTGGAATATTGGAAGTGTGGGTGTTAGTTTTCCTTCAGAGCTTGATAGTAAATTTTTGTGTTGTCTATAGACTATGTGTATTACATTGCCATGTGATGGAGCTTATGAGCTTGAGGTCTCGAAACATCAAGGTTAGTAGAGTTTTATTGGAAATAAGAACAGCTCTTGGGTCTCCAAGATGGGTCCTGAGTGGGTGGCCACTGAGGCTCTTGGTCAGGAGTATTTTGCACAGCCACATCACAGTGTGGGTTCAGCTTGGGTCTAACTGTAATCAGCCTGTAGGTTGACAGGTCTGGCTGTTCAGCTAATATTAATCCAGTAGGGAAGTAAGGCACACAGCAAGGGTGCATGGCAAGCATCACCCACTAGCTCATCTGTAACTGCTAATCGTAGACAGGACAGGGATTTCTGGAAAGGGAGGCACATAGGGTCCAGATGTTCTGGTTACCCCGCTCTACGTCTGTCGCCTAGCTGGGCTCACTGTGCCGGTGCTGCTGGTTGCAGTATCATCTGAAACTGCTGTTTGTCTCTGGGGAGGCTGTGGCCTGGCTCTTGATCTCTGTCTGGAGGTCTGGCTGTCTTCAGATTCGCCCTTGGTGTGGCATCTTTTGCACTGACTTTGAGGGCCCAGTCACTCCCTGCCTGCCTGTTTCTGCTGTCTATAATAACATGAGCCAAAGTAAAGATTCTACTACATTATTTAGTAGAAATTGAAAATAAGGAAATGTAATCTTTATTCTTATCTCTTTATAAGCAAATATTTTTATGCATTATTATGACCAAAAAAAAAAAGTTAAAAAGGGGGCTAGGGATTTAGCTCAGAGACTAGAGTGCTTGCCTAGCAAGCACAAGGCCCCAAGTTCAATCCCCAGCACCAAAAAAAAACAAAAAAAATTATGACAAAATAGTTAAACTGTACTTCCTTTGTATGCTTCCTTTTTATATAATTTGTGAATTTTTTATTGTTGTTATTCTTTCATTTAAGGTATGGCATAGATAACTATTTCCTTCCACTTGATATGAAAACTAGATCCAAGAATAGTTAAGGCTTCCCCAAAACACAAAGAAAAATGTTAGAACTAAGACTAGAGTCCTGTTGTAGGAATAATGGGCTGGATTTCAGTGTTGTGAGCAGCATCAGGTCATTGGCTAGGAGCATGGACTTGAGCTGAGTGCTTGATGCAGATCCCTGCCATGTTACTTGCCCAACATGTGACCTTATTAAACAGTTTACCTTCTGTGTCTCATTTCATTATTTTAAAGTATATGTAACATGGTTCATTTCAAAGAACTGAAGGAGTCAATGTATGTAAAGATTTAGAACAGTGAATGCAATATGAGGTAATATGCTTGATATTTATAATAATAAAAGTGATAGAAGTATTAATGTTCATTTTATAAATACCGATGTGGCCAGCGATACAGATGTAGAGATGAAAGTATAAAATCATTAGAACACGTGCGTGTATAGTTTTATAACCTAGTAGAAGGATCTACTAAGTATGAGTCAGATTTATCAAGTGTAAAAGATTTTACTACTTTATCAAGTGTAAAAGATTTATCAAGTGTAAAAGATTTTTCTAATTTATTAAATTAAGAAACAATATCAAAGATACCAAAGAGTATAAAGATAAACAATACCTGGAGAGAAAATGTGTAGCCTGTACCATTAAGGCTAATCGTGCTTTCTAAGAATACTTAACAAACCATTAAGGAAACCACAGCCTTGTAGAAAATGGGCAAGGAGCAGAGGAAGACATCACAGTGGCTAATATTTAAACAGTCTCTCCAAGTTAATTACTTCAGACTAAAACGTCTCCTACTTTTCACTTGGGTGAGGATTGAAATACTCATGTTTGGGAAGATGAGGCATCTTAAGCATTATTGACAGAAGGATTACTGTGGTAGACCCTTTGAAGAGAGGTCTTTGGCAATGATCAATTTTTAAAGCACACACCCATTAAATTTCCAGTTTTACTTCTAGGTAATTTATCTTACAGATTATAGAAGTTGACTTCATAAATATAAATTCATCCTCCTAAATATTCATCAGATAGGATTTAGTAAATAATGTTATCTCTAAAATGAAATCCTATAGGATTTTTTAAAAAGTGTAATGGGGACACATAATGCCAACACAGAAGGATATGTGGGATATATTAATTAAAAGACAAAGCAAGTTGTAGAACTTAATTAGGGTTTTATTTGATTAAAACATAAACATATGCTTACCTGTGCATACCTATCCTGTACATGTGGGCCTCGAAAGAATATGCAAGAAACTATGAACTGTAGCTGTATCTGGGAAGTAGAGTCAGCAACCAGAGAAGAAAGGGTATTTTTACTTCTCGTTTTGTGTTCTTCATTGTCTGAATTCGTGTGTGTGTGTGTGTCTGTGTGTGTGTGTGTGTGTGTGTGTTCGTTCGTTCCTGCGCACGTGCATGCTCTTGTGCATGTGCATGCTGGGGCTAGAACCCAGGCCTTGTGCCTTGTGTGTGCTAAGTGGGCACTGTACTACTGTGCTATACTCCAAGCCTGTTATTATTACAGTAGGTGTATGTGGGGGGAGTTGATACAAAAACCTTACACTTCCTTTCTTACTGGATGTATTAGTTGTCTATTGCTGCATAACCTAATACCCTAAAACTCTGTAATTTAAAACAATAAATACCGTACTTCCTGCTCAGTGTCTGAGAGACGCTAACTTGGGAGCAGCCTTGCTGGGTTATTCTGGATCAGAATTTCTTATGAGAGCGTAGTTGAGCTGTGAATGAGGCTGTTGTCTGTTGCACTTGAAAATTGCATGTGAGCTCACTGACCTTGTTCTGGACAGGTCTCCATTTCTGTCTGGCCTTTGGGAGCTCTGTTCCCACCACAGGGCTTTCTCCACGGGTCTCTTCACAGCTTGGCAACTTTGTCCTTGAGCCTGAGTACACGAGAGAAAGTGCATCAGTGCCCAGGCCTGGACTAATCTTGGAAGTGCTGTGGTTGTATGTACTGGTCCTGGTACCTTGTGACCGAAGACTGTACAGCAGTGTGCAAAGCGGGCCACCGCTTTGTGTGAAGGCCAGCCACCATCTCCGCTGGCCTGTGAAAATGTATATTTCGTGTGTTAAGTTGCAACTGAGGAAGAGAAAGCTAACCGGCTTCATGTTGAGATGAGAGCCGTCCCTTTACCCATCCCCGTAATTGATGATTGGCTTTTTTTTCAGGTCCCGCACAGAGTCAGATGCAGGTTCCGTCTGGGTATGGATCACATCATCAGAACTACGTTGCTCCCTCAGGACATTACCCTCCAGGACCTGGGAAGATGAGCACGTTGCCCCTGGATGGCCAGTGCAACGATTACTACTCTGGTCTCTATACATTAACACCGCAGCCTGTGGGGCCCCTAAGCCCAGCCAGCCATGCAGGCGCACAGCAGGTGTACAGCCAGGGGCCGCCCGCGCCCCCTGTGCTGGCAGCCCCACCAGGACCACTCCAGGGGCCTGCCCCGGCAGCATCCCATGTGCACACGAGTGCCTCCCAGCCGTACCCCTCCTTCGTGAATTACTACAGCAGCCCTGCCATCTACACTGCCAACTCCTCCACTGCCTCTCAGGGATTTCCTCCTACTTGTGGCCATTACGCTGTGTCGACTGTTTCTAATGCTGTGCATCCCAGTGTTTCTTACCCTTCTCTGCCCGCTGGTGACCCCCGCTATGCACAAGCGTTTACCTCACAGAGTGCCCTGGCAACATCTGGGCCAGCTAAAGAGGCTTCGTTTCCCGGTCAGAACACCGCTCAGAGCCGTGCCTCAGCGCTTGCTCCTCCTCCATCTCAGCAGCACCACCAGCAGCAAAGTCTTTCAGGATACAGTGCTCCGTCGTGGTCAACGCCAGGCCTTCCTCCAGCCCTTCCTCCAGCCCAGGACGCTCTCTTCCGAAACCACACAGGCCCCTTGGTCTCAGCCAGCAACAGCCCTGCAAATACTGGTAGGTTGACTGAAGAGGTCCCCAAAACATGGCTCAGAATCAGTGCCAAGCCAGTTCCTGTTTATGTAAAAGTTAAAGACAGTAAAGCCTAATAGAAACATTGGAAATGAGCGCACTGTTGCAGTGTGTATGCTTTCTTTTTTGTGATATTTTGCAGGCTCCCTCTGAACCCTCCTCCCGCACCCGTTCACAATTAGCCGTGCAACTATTTGCCCTGGTTAGCCTAGTTCCTTGCCATTCTTGGGATCTCAGTGTCCGTTGATATGTCTTATGCCTCTGCAGTAGATGTCCTTAATGTGGATTGAGTACAGGGCATCGTGGGGATTTGCTTTGCTGGCCTCTGCTTACTCTTTAGTATCAGTTCAAAGTGGACAGATACTTTCCATTGCAAGCCCCACTCACATAGAAAAGATGAAGGCCTGCAACATTACACTGGCTTCCCTAATGAGCCCTGTGGAGACTTTCACAGAAGATAGGTTTCCTACATACAACAGCTGTTTTCTCATTGTAAATTAGTAAATTAGGATGAAGAATGAGGAAGGGGAAGATAAGCTACCTGGAGGGTACCTTGGTACTTAGCCTTCCTGACCTTCTTAAACCAAGATGTAATCAGGTGTTGTTTAAAAATTATGTATGTAAGATACCGTGTGGTTTGTAAATTATGTTTTCACCAGGCATGTTGTGGCATATGCCTGTAATCCCAGCATTCAGAAGCTGAGGCAGGAGGATTGCCACAAATTTGAGGCCAGCCTGGGCAACGTAGTGAGTTCAAGGCCAGCCTGAGCTATACAGCAAGACCCTGTTTCAGATTGTTTTCATAAGGTGGTCCTATTTAATTCAGCTTGCAAGCTTGAATTTAACATAGTGTGACCTTGAACTGAATGAAGATATATGCAAAGTGTGGTAGCTATAAAACCTCAGTGTAGTGTTCTGGATGGTGTCCTGAGACTGTTTCCTAGCATTCAAGATGTAGAAAGATAGCCTGCCCTAGACTTAGATTATTTAAACAAGAGCTTTAAACTGGGCATGGCACACCTGTAATCCCAGCACTCTGGGAGGCTGAGACAGCAGAATCACAAGTTTGAGCCCAGCCTGGGCAATTTAGAGACTTAGTGAGACCCTGTCTCAAAGTAAGAAATTAAAGTGGGTGGGACTAGAGATAGAGCTCAGGGCAAGGGCACTGGGCTCAATCCCTCATACCACCAACAAATAAAAATAAAAAATAGTCCATAAGTTCATTCTCAAAACAAGGAATAAAAGAACTCAAGTGTTATCTCATTTGCCTCTGCAGGAAAGCATGTTAAGTGTGTTTGTAATTCAGCCTTAGAACTTCAGATTATCTCATTAAAAAGTTTACTTCAAATACATATGTTTTGGGTGCCGTGTTTGTTAGCTTAGGCTACTGTTCAAAAAGTATCATTTTATTAGGCCATTTTAAAATTGCAGACTGTCCCCGTATGTGAATCTCTAGTAAAATGAAATAATACAGTACGGAATTATAGTACAGAAACTCCTTTGTGTTTGAGTGTGTGACTTTGGCATATAAAGATGACCATTTTTGACAGTGGAATGAATACCAAAACTGTAGATTTATTTAAAGTCATTTTCCTAGTTTATTTTTATTACCTCATTGTTTTGAAAAGTAAATGATTTTTAAAGTTAGCAAGATAAGTCTTACTAACAAAATGAAAGATTTTAACAGAAAAAATTTTAAGAAAATATTTTGACTATTTCTTGGTGATAGGGAATCACATATTGATAACATATTATAAAATAGTGTCTGGTTAGTGCCATTTTATTATGTATGGTTTTATACAAGAAGCACCTAAAAAGCTATTTGGGTAAAATAATGAACCCTGATACAATCTTAGTCACACATGACTCTCAGGACACAGTCACTGATAAGTTCACTTTATATCCTGTTCTTGCTAGGTCACGATGTGTCCAAACAAAAGCAAAATAAATCCTCTGTAGGAGATGATTTTCTGGTAAAGGAGTGTAAGTTAGAAATGAATTAGACAGCTGTAGCACACAAAGGGTCGTGAAAGGCACATGTAGGAGAGTTCAAGAGACTGAGCTTTGGGAACTTGGTAAATTGCAGGGTTGGGAGATGGAGTAACATAACTTTTGCTCCCTCCTGCTCCTCTCCTCCAAGCTCGGAAGAGGAGAGCACCTCCTGCAGTGTTTGGCGTTGTCATTATTCCTTCCTCAGGGTTGCGGTTCTCAGACTGAACCACTGTGGCCCTGGGTAGGCGAGAGAAATTCATACAGGAGAAGCACGTGCTTGGTCCGGGCCCAGCTGTCGGAAGTCTGTAAGTGAGGCGGCGGCACCCTGAGATTTGGGTTTCAGAGCTTTCGTCAGTCAGGCGTGCAGTGCAGACCTGAAGCAGGAAGAGCAGCTAGAAGAAATTACTGCAGTCAGGTGACTGGGTGACTGGGGCTAGAAGGTTTAGACAGATGACAGAGATGACTCTAAAGATCTGTTGACCTTACAGTGTGTGAAGGAAAAGGAGAGATGAAAGATTACTTCAGATTGCCAACGTGAGCCATTTGAATGAGTAGTGGTCCTGATAACTGAGAATTTATGTAATCTCTTCTAGTTCCTAAAGAATTTTGTCCACAATTACTTAAAACAGGGTTTATTTTTATACCATCCATTCAGGAGCATTCTTTGAGAGGCCGTCCAGATACCTAATCCTCACATGTTAAGCATATGAGGAGATAAGCTCTAAGTAGCTTACTAGAACAGTGGAGCCACGGAGAGCTAACCAAAAAAACTACCTAAATTATCAAAAGACAAAAAGATTTATTCTTGTGTCAAGAGTTCTGCCTCCCTGTGTTCTGTAAATTGGGAAGCAATTCGTTTTGCACAGTGCTAGCTAGCCACAGGAGGGTTTCTTCTGCAGGTCCCCTCTGTGAAAGGCGTGACTGTTTCGATTAGCTTGCTTCTCCACGTTGCCCAGGCTGGGCTCAAATCTGTGATCCTTCTGCCTCGGTCTCCCAGATCACTGTGATAATGTGTAGGTGTGTGCCATGGGGCCTCGCCAAAACTTGATTCTTACCGTCACAGAATTTGTAATTCACTCAAAGCAAGCATTATAAACGCAAATGAGTATGAAGTTGCTCTTATTTGTCTCCAGGAGTGCTTTCCCTGCTTGGAGAGATTAACTTGAAGCACATCCAACCTGTTAGTCCTAAAGCTTAAGGAAGTCTGTCCTGAGGGAGGGTTTTTACTTTGTTTTGTTTTGTTTTGTTTTAAAGCTGCAATCCAAAGGATGAAATCTCCATGTATAGAATAATTTGTAGTGAAATAAATATTTAAAGGCAAAAAGGCAAAACTTTAACATTCTTTAGAGAAAGTACAATATTGGAGACTTTCTCCAGAGTTTTGGAATAGGGAAGGATTGCTTCAAGATGTCACACATGTCATGCTAGCCATAAAGGATAAGCTTAATAAACTTCACTTTCTAATCAAAAATTCTTCATCCCTGAAGATATAAAGACAATGAAAAGACACTGGGAGAAAAAATAATTTGTAATATTTTTCTATAATAAACAAGTAACAATACAAATTAATATGAAAAGACCAACAGCCGAGAGAAAAACAGGACCTGGCATTTCACATAAGATGAAATAAAAACACATTTAACCTTTAAAACTAAATGGGATATGTTTTTATACTTAACATCAGATTTGCAAAAATTTGAGTCTGTTAGTACTGAAGGATGGCGAAGGCGTGAAACTCCTAAAATACTGTTGCTGGGAGGGTATATTGGGTCAGTATGTTAGGCACATTAGACACCGGTGAGTGGAAGATAACGGCACTATAAAATGCAGCTGTGCCACGTTTATGTGCATAGTCTGTGGAAGTCTTCCTCAAGGTCTGTGCGTGAGTTACGTGGAGTCTCATTATAAATGCAAGCACCCAGTTGGGTGTGACCTGGCTGAAGGATTCTGTGTCAGGCATTGCTGGTCCACAGGCTGCACTCGGAACAGGAAGGCCCTACAGCACCCACCACTTCCGTCTTTGATGTGTAGCATAGGTGGCAGGTGTAGCCTTTGTTTGGGGGTACTGGCCACAAAGGCTGATCTATCTGCCTTGGGACCCAAACCCCTCACTTCTTGCAGGCCATCCACCCACAGACTGAAGGATTGCTGTCCTCATGACCCTTCCATCTGTTCAGGTTGGAGGCTGACCTAGGAGACCTGGGTTTCTGCAGCACAGGTGTATTCACAGATGTCACAGCTACACAGTTTATGCAAAGAGAACTCTTAGAAATGGCCTCAAAGTCCATTTCTGGGCGAGCAGATAAATTGCTTTTTATAGCAGACTTCTAAATAGCTGTGAAGATGATGAAGATGCCAGTGAATCCCAGAAATGCAGCGTAGGGAGTCATGGAAGAATATATGCAGTATCCTATTGTTACAGAGTTTAAGAATAAGCGAAAATAAGGTTGCAGGCCACCTGTCTGTGTGGTGAACGCTTTACAAAGTAAAGCAAGAGAACAGTGAACACAGGTCGAGTCAGGGCGGGGCCAGGCCTTCCATGAGAAGTGCTGAGCACTTATATACACCGTGAAGTCTTTGTTGTCAAAGGGGAATGCCGAGCTCATAAGCACGTTCATCTGTGCTTAAGTGCACTTGTGTATTGTATATGTGTAATTACAGGTGCACATACCTAATTTTAGATGATTATGTCTAAATTTGCACTTGGATACTCTTAAATATTTTTATTTAGTATGGTGGTGGGGCTCAAACCCAGGGTCTTAGTCATATTAGGCAAGCATTCTCCCAGTGAGTGACCTCCCCAGCCCAATTTCTGTTGGTCTGTTCATTTACTATTTTAATGATGTCATTAATGAATCACTAGTTTAAAACTGCAGTGATGTATTATTTTGCATGATTCTGTGGGTTTGATGGGCAGTTCCCCAGTTCCCCTGCTGGTTTTCCTGGGCACATACATGTACTTCTTTGAGCTGGGAGTTCGCAGGGCTAGAAGATCCCAGAATGCTCCTGACAGGCCTAGCGGTTGGTGTAGACTGTTTATGGGCACTATGTTTTTGTCCATGGACTGGATCAGCTTCCAGGCATGATAGTTTCTGCAGCATTTCTGAAGCAGAAAGGCATCAGCTACAAAGTCTCTTGAAACTCAAAGTCTGAGACATGCATGCTTTTACTTCTCCAACAACCTATTGCTTAAAGCCAGCCACAAGACTATTTCTAATTCAAAGGGCGGTAAAATAGAATCCACTGTGTTGAAAGGAACAGCAAAATATTGTGATGATATTTTTTAGTCTCCTTTGATGACAGTCTTCTTACTCAGATTAGTGACACAGTCAGCATGTTTAGACTCCCTTTCCTCACTTTCCTTATTTCATTTTGCATTCTTAGGTAACACAGTGTAACACATTTTGTTCTGTCACTGTATTCCTACATTCGTTTCAGTCTTAGACCTGTTTATTTACATGTACGCATATATGCATCGTTCTTATATATATCTACATATACGTGCCTAAGTGTATATTTATTCAGCATATTGTCGCTGCTTACTGCCACTTGTGCCATAGGTTTTTCAGTTATCCCTTGGTTGGGTAGTCTTGAAGATTATCCTGTAGGTCAGTGTTCTTCGAGTAGGGGCAATTTTGCCCCGTAGGCCTTTGGTAATTTGAATTACTACAAAGGCTGCTATGAGTTGCATGTCCTTCATTCTAGAAGTCCAACCTAGCGTTGTGGTGAGGCCTTTCCTTAGTTACGTGTGAAATAGGGCATATGGTTAGAGATAGCAAGCAGGTAGTGGCAGTTGACTGTGCGGAATGAGAGCAGAGCTGACGCCGGAAGCGCCTGTGAACCTCAGAGACCACCTTTCTGGAGACACCATTGCATGGTACAGTAATTATGAGTAGTGGTCAGCAGTAAGGAAACAGTTTGGGGTTTATTTTGTTTAAGAAGGTAAGAAGTTGTGACTTATTTTAGGAAAATTGCCATGAAAAAATATTGTAACCGTTGGTGAATCATTTATAGTTTTTTTGGAAAGTCATGTCTTTGGACCACTTTCTTTTCTACATAAACAAGATATATACGCTACAAAACTTCAAATAAACTGTATTTTGTTAGTAAGCTTTTTACTGTATTTCAAGGTTGTTGCTGTGCATGAAGCAGTTTCTCATTTCCAGTTGCAGATGCTCTAGCCTGTCCTGGTCCGCAGAATGCCCCGCCCCCCAGGTCCAGCCCGGTGGTGCCCACTGCTGTGCCGGGAGCCCCATCAACAAGAGTGCCGCCTGTTGGGAAGCACCCCACAGAGCCCCTGGCCTTGGGCGCTCGGCCGCCAGAGCTGGCACCGCCACAGAAAGGTACCCAGACGGCTGCTCTTTCATGTGCGCTCACCCTGGTAGCTGACTGTACAAGGCAGAATGTATAACCAGGATCTGTAGAAGACACAAAAAGTCATTTTTAAAGTCAATCTAAACATGACTGTGTTCTGTATATTAACTTCAATTTTTCTTTATGACCATGTATTTTATGTAATTACAACTATAGTTTACATACTGTTTTATGTTTTGCTTTTACATTTATTAAATTATGTACGGTTCTTCATATATCTACATACTGTAGTCTTTTTAGCTACTTCCGTAACTAGTAACCATTGTGTTACTGCTTTATGATTTACTAGTCCATCCCTGTATCATGGGACATCTGAAGGTCATTATGAATTTCTTTTCAGGGTCAAGCAACCAAGATTCCCCTATTTAGTGACTCTCCATGTCCTTTTTCATATTTCTGCTCTTGTCATTGTTGTTAATAGAAAGTATCCTTTGCCACAATCTTGGGAATGAGAAAAGGTGAAAATTAAGTTTTGGCCCCAGTCTTGCATCACTGATTACTTTGTTTAATATTCTTAAGTAAGTAGTAAAATGTGTTACTTCAATCCTTTCTCCCTACGTTTTTTTTTTCCCAAAAGGTTTGTTTGTTAACTTCTATCTGGCTAAAACTCAGGTTTCAGGTTATGTCCTGTATTTTCATTTGATCAGAGGTAACCAAACTGTTTTCAGATATCTGTATGTTTTCAGAACAATCGTAGTAATATTTTAAGGCCTGTTCTCACTGTGTACTGAAAGCCTCCAGCGTTGAGTATGAAGGACCCTTCTATTATGTCTGAAGCTCAGAAAAAGCAAAAGCATCATAAATTCTCAGACCGACCTTACTGTTTGTATCTGTTGAGTGTTTCTATGATCAGCTTTCTATCAATTCAACAGATTATACACTGTAAATTTGCTTGTTTTTAAAAGAAAACCAACTGCAGCACTAAAAAATGTTCATTGATTCTCAAAAGCCCAGTGAGTGTACTGGGAAGAAAACATAGTTCTTAAAAGCATTTGCCTCCAAAGTGAGGTAAATCTGGTAAAAATGTTTTGTTTCTCATGAGCAGAAAAAATTTAAGGGTAGATCGGAACCCTAACTAAATGAATGGTATCTTTTTCTTACTCTTCTTCTGTAGGGATGGTCGTTTTCCATTTCTCACATAGCTTGCATCTTTTGACCCTTCACACTTCCCCTGCTAAATTCTTTCTTATTCTTTTTTACCATCTCGCTTTACATACCATCCTACCATCTTACTGTAAATATCATTTTGAAAAGCACTTTGCCAGTAATCACAATTATTTCTTCTTTTTTTATTAGTATAGCAGATTTTGAAGAGAGAAGGAACTGTTATTTATTGAGCACTTAGAATGTTCCATCAATCTCCATATTTATTCTATGACATAGATATTATCCATGATTTATAGATGAAAAAGTTAGATCCACAGAGTTTAGGAAACTTATCCAAGACTACAGGTTAATAAGTAGCAGAGCAAAAAATTTCTCACTCAAACTTATCTTGTTTTCTTCCTATAAGACTGATTTTTTTGTGTGTGTGGTGGTTGTTGTTGTTGTTGTTGTAGTTGTACTTATTGTTGGGTCTTGATTTAAGTCAGATAAGCTGCTTGAGTAACAGAAAATACTGTAGATATGGAATTTGTAATTTTTATTCTTCCTTTTTCTTAAGTAGGAGCTTGGCCTCTTGATGGTCTCTTTCCTTTGGCTAGATCTGGAAACAGCCTATTTGTCCATGTCAGTCCTGGCTTCCTGGACTGGCTGTGCAAATGGTGCCTGTTGTCTGCACGGAGTTGTGCAGCATGCCCTCTGTGTAGGGCATGCTGCAGGCCTGAGGCGACTGCTCAGATGTGAGTACGGTCTGCCCTCTGTGTCCTTGAGTTCCGTGTATCTGGGTTTAATCACCTGCAGATTGAAAATGCCCAGGGAATGATGCATCTCTACCAGATATGTATGGATTTTTTTCTTGTAATTTATTTTCTAAAGCAATTTGCCATAATGATTATTTACATAGCTTCTACTTTGTGTGATGTGTAGCATGTAATAGAGCATGAGCCTTAAGTCCCCAGGAGGCTGAGTGTAGATGACGCGCAGATACTGTACATCCCATATAGTGGGCCTCAGTCTGCAGGGGTTGGTAACCCAGAGGGTCCGGGGCAGACCCCTGGTGGGTACAGAACTGCAGCTTTGCTGAAACAGACAGGTCAGTGGGTGTGGTAGGGCAGGCCTGACATCCTGGCACCCTGAGAGGCCGGGCCCTGCCTGGACAATTCAGTGACTTAGAAAGACTGTCTCAGAATAAAAAAACCACAGGGCTGGGGATGTAGCTCAGTGGCCCTGGGTTCAGTTCCCCAGTACCAAAAACAAAACAAAGCCCAGATTAGTCTTTTTATCTCCCACCTACAAAGGCACTCGTACTTAATCATTCTCCAAAAGCCAAACATTTTGAACTAGTTTTTAGCAGGGAAATTTCACATTTTTGCTTGAATATCCCCCATAAAACACTTGAAAAATAGCTGCATGTGATTGTGAAAACCTGTAATCTCAGCCTGCGGGAGGCTAGAGCAGGAGGATCACCGTGAGTAGGAGGCAGCCTGGACTGCGTATTGAGACCTGTCTCAAACAAACTATGTAACTACTGGGACGTTTTTCAGATGGATGTCCAAAATATTTTATAAAAAATTTAAATGGTTGACATTATTGCAGTATGTTGACCTTTAAAATAAAGATGTTGAGCTGATCATGGTGGCTCACACCTGTAATCCCAGCACTTAGGAGGCTGAAGCAGGATTGCCTCGAGTTCAGGGCCACCCTGAGCTACATAATGAGTCCAAGGCCAGCCTGTACAACAACACAGCAAGACCTTGTCTGAAGACAACCCCCACTCAAAAAAGGTGTTACATTACTCATTTAAATGTATGCACAGGAACAATATCTCCCATCATTCTTTTTTTAAAAAAAAGCTGTGAGGAGCCTTTCTGTAACATTTGGAAATATGCGTTTTTCCATTTTCTTCTTTAAGTCATATCCCTTCCCCTACATGTCATAATGTATCATTGAGCTAGAAGCTCTGTTCTGTACTTTTCTGCCACAATAATACATAATGGAAATTTTAAAATTTATTTTAGTGTCTGTGACCATAAGCCCCTAAGTAGTACTAATTTTTGTTTTGGATTAAGGTATCATTACAGGGGCTGGAGATTTTGCTCAGTGGTTAGAGTACTTGCCTAGCTAGCACAAGGCCCTGAGTTCGATCCCCGGCACCAAAAAAAACCCCAAAAAGTATCATTACAATTATTATATAGTTGGTCGGGACATACATTTTGGTATTACTTACACAGAAAATACAATTTTATTAGCAATACATGTTGCAGTGAAGTGAACGACCCTCCCCTCCTCCACCAGGGCTTTGTATTTGGTTACATGCTATTCATTGCTAGAATATGATAGCGTGCAGATCAATTCCATTCCTAGTTTCCATTTTCATACATATAAGTAATTAATGAGAAACCCGTTCACATAACATAGATAAGAATGGTATTAGAAGACTTACTGAAGTATTATTTTAAAATATCCTTTAAGTTACATGTCAGAAATTGTTTGTTGTAGGTGTTAGTGTTATTATTGCATATCACAGTGCAGAATTCGTAAATTCCTTTAACTTACCTAACTTGTTCATCACTCAGCTTCATATCTCAGCTTTCCTGTATAAATGAGGAAGTAGACGTTCCAAGAGGCCCTACAGACCCACCAGGGGGGCCGAGGGCCCAGCATGAGTCTTCTGTGTCCAGATTCAGGGCTCCTTTTTCTGAATCAGAAATTACTTAGAATATTTTGAGTTTATCTCTCCCATGGCCAGTGCAGTGTTTTACTGTATTCTTTCATTGCATTTTAAAAAATCAAGCCATGGTATAGATCATTTATTTCATGGATGCTGTCTCCATATAACCTAACTGGCAAAAGCAGTTCTCAGACATGTCAAAGCATACACTGCCAAGTACTAATAGGTTCACCTGCTGGTAAATTGTTTTTTCTTGTTAAAGCAATGTAAAAAGATTAATATTTTATGAAATAAAGTGAGAATTATATGGATTAATTTATATTATAATTTATACTATTGTAATTTAATATAAATTATAACTCATGCTATATTACAAATGTTTTATGATAAAATAGATTGTAAAATATTTTGTTGTACATCTCCATTGACTGGAAGAAATTAAATAGGATTTATTTGTGGTGCTTGGGATTGAACCCAGGGCTTTGCAAATGCTAGTGCTCTACCACTGAACTGTACCGCACAGCCCATGAAGGACTTTTATCCTTGAGTTTTATCTAGTGTATCTTCAGTACCTACGGTAGTTCTAGAAAATAATTCCATTTTGTTTTTATAAGGATAATGAGCATGACTAAATGTACTGGTCGGATTGGTGGGAGTTTTTTTTTTTTTTTCTTCCCCTAATAACTTGATCTAGGGATGTGTTTAATTAAATATACACAAGAACACTTACCTTAAGGTTTAGTGATGAAGGCCAGGCATGGTGGCACACACCTGTAATCCTAACATTCAGGAGGCTGAGACAGGAGGATTGCTGCAAATTCAAGCCCAGCCTGGACTACATAAGTGAATTGAAGGCCATCCTGAACTGCCTAGTGAGACCCTGTCTAAAA
>PVJO010020221.1:0-32528 GCA_004026905.1 Hystrix cristata | reverse complement strand
TGGGCCGAGAAGTGAGGAGGGCAGACCCGTTCCACCTGCTTTTTCATTCAGTCTCAGATGAAGGTGGAAGTAAAAGAGCATGTGTGAGGTTTCTCCCAAAACTAGGGCCTTGGTTTTGCCCTAACAGGTCACAGCCATCTCTAGCAATGAATGGAAATCAAGCTTTGAGGACAGTTACTGCCGAGACCACTCTCTCTCTGCGGGACTCCTCCCAACAATCTGAAAGCAGCCTGCATGCATGAGCTGGCTCAAGTGTTGGTCCACAGAAAGGGCATGAACTCTCCAGTCACAAGCAAGGATCCAAGTCCCCAGTTTCCTGGTTCCCAGTCTGTGCGCTTCCCCATTGCTATCATGCCACACTGGGGGCTTTTTGCACCCAGATATTCATCATGATGTTTACTCAGCCCAGTGAGATATAAAAAATTAGTCTTTGCAGAACGATGGCCTAATGATTAGGAAGAACGGGGCTTCAAAGGGAGAGGCAAGGTTGCATTCCTGGTTCCACCATGTATTAGCTGTGTAATCTTGAACGACGTCTCTTAACCTCTGAGTCTGTTTTCTCAATTGCCCAAAAGGGATAATAACGATACTGTTATTATTGTTGTGAGAATCATCCAGCCTTAGGTATGGGAAGTGATTAATACAGTGCCTGACAAATAGTTAAGTGCTCACTAAACAGTGGCAGTAAACACTACTGTTTGAAATTCCCAATGTTTTCAATGACACACAAAGGATCTTAGAAGTCATCTAATTCCCAAAGTCTGTTGAAGACACTCTCCTCCCTCCAAGGTGCTCCATGAAAACGATTTTTGTGGCCAGGTCTGATGCAGATTTAAAATCTAGGGTCGCACATGAAAAGCCAGAGCAGCCGGAGTCAAGAAGCTTGGCAGACTTTGATCGTTCCAGCATTTGTCCAAGTGCCGCGACTGTAGAATGCTCCTCATGTATCAGCTTTTGACTTTCAGGTTGTTCCTGCTGGTCTAACACCTCCTAACCACCTGCCCAGTGCAGAATCTGCCCTGTGATGCCCCCGTGAGTGATCGTACACACTCCCCCTACAGTCAACATACATTTAGAAACTTACAGCGGTATGTCCAACTCAAATTCTTTTTTTTTTTTCCATACAGGGTCTTATAAGTAGCTCAGGCTTATCTTGAACTTTCAGTCCTCCTGCCTCAGCCTCCTGGGTTCTGGGAGTACATGAGCTACTGAGCGGCCGCACCTGAGAATTCACTTTCAAATGTAATAGTTTTGACCTGTTCTGTGGCCTTACCATTGTTAATTTTCATTGTAACATGTTATTTCTGCTTTTTAAAAACTAACTTTGTATGAGATCGACCTGGGGTTTTGTTCAAAGTAAAATTAATTTTCCTAAACTTGATGAGGAAAGCACAGGAGGTTATGGCAAGTGTTCAAAACCAGGGTATTCTCTTGAGACTTCTTGTTGACTGTTCCCTATTCCAGTTCTATTTTCACCTTCTCTTCCTCCTCAATTTGGCTCCAGCCAGTAGCTGCTCGCCTGAGGGAGGCCCCACCCTGGAAGGGACCCAACTTGGTGAAGGCGACTCCATTTGTCAGTGGACAGAGACAGGCAGGCTTCAAGCCCTCAGGCAGGCCTCTTGCCCTTACCCAGTGGAACGGGCAGAGCCTCTTCCAGCTTCAAATAGCTTCTCTGCTCACTCCGCTGTGTCCTCTGCTCACTGTTTAATGTGAATACACTTCACCTTGTCTTGTGGTTCTTGGCTAATTTTCAGTCACTTACATTTTGGGACTTAGGACACCGTGTCACCAAAATGCTTGTAAAAGTTGTTTGTAGGCTTTTGATTTTGCTAACTAGTTGATACTATGTGAGAATCTGGGGATTAAGAACCGTGGCACTACTGTTGCCTTCCCTTTTCTCACACTATTTTTGGAAGCTTGCAGAACACATCCCATTGCCAGCCTTACCCTGATCCTCTGGCCTCAGGGGATCTTGGAACATCTCTATTTATTAGAATTTTAACTCTTGCTGGCTGCTGCCACTAGAAAAACCGTTTTAAAAAAAGTGGTTTCCTAGTCCTATGTCTCCTCATCCATTTTGTTAACTTTTGCGGATTTATGGTACATTTTATTCGTTTCCTGACATTTCAGTGGCATTTTAAATAAGCAAGGAAGCAAATATTTGTGTACAGTGATTCACATTCTTAATTTGTCTATAGCAGAAAACATTCACAGGAAATCCAAATCTGCTTTTGTTCTTTGGACTAGGCCTTTTCCACATTGAGTCTAATTTTTATTTTTTTAATTGAAAAATTAATATACTCTGGTCCTCTTCCTTTATCCTCTTCATTAGATTCCTTTACTGCCTTCTTGTCTTCCAGATCATAATGTGTAGCCTGTTCTCCTTCTAGGCATCTGCCTATTTCTTTGTAGAGTGCACCTATCAGACCCCACGGCATCAGTACTTTATAGTGTGTAGGGCACTAGTTTCAAATACATGTTATGGAATTCTCAGTCCACACTTAACATACATGAAGAAAACTTGAGGCTATTTTGAAGTCTTAGGAGTATTAATGACATAAGAAATAGTTTCTTTACATGAAGCTGGAAACTGTCTTTCATTGTCAGCCTATGACCCGACCAAACTCTTCAGGGATAACTGAGCACTGGCGCGTCTGTGTAAGGATCTCTAACCGTTCCAGCTGCCTCTTCCATCGCAGCAACGGCATTTTCAATTCCACGTGAGGAGAGACAGGGAAGGCAGCTGGAAAAACTCAAAGCCTGGAGAAATACTGATTTCTTCTGCATAAAAAGATTATAGAGGGTCTGGGGATTTAGCTCAGTGGTTAGAGTGCTTGCCTGGCAAGCACAAGGCTCCGAGTTCGATCCCCAGCACCAAAAAAAAAAACAAAAAAAAACAAAAAAAAGATTATAGAATTGTGGCTTTCCATTTCCCTATTATACTGGAAAATGTTACACAAACCTTTTGTAGATTTTCATAAACTCTGGGGTATTTGCCTAATTAAAAGATTAAAATTTCAAATTTTGTCAAAGACAAAATTATTCTATTTAGCCTTTTATGAAAATATAAAAAGCTGAGCAAAAGAAACAATTACATATTTAACATACAAAATGTATTCTATTTTAAAAATGTCATCGTAAGAACAAATCCTTCAGAGTGGTAACTGCCTCATTTCCAAGCAAGGAGTTCCAGTTGATACAGTCTTTCCACAGGCTGCAGCCTCCCAGCAGTGTGTCTTTATTGGAATATTGCTCTCTGGACACGTGCACACTCAGGTTTATTAAATATGTCCTCTTCTGCTTCTGGAGTTAGCTGGATGTTATCCCTGACTGGAGACAGGGGCTTTTTACAAGAAGGAAGCTTTTCAGAATCTCTGCAAAATATAATAAAGTAAATTGGGTGATTTTTAGGGTACTGATTATTAGGGAAGAAATAATCTACTTGGAAAAAAAATAGAGAGATGTATAGGAAGAGTTAACCCCCTTACTGTAAGATTTGTCTCAATTCACTACGGAATACATTCCAGTTCTCCTGAGTACTTCCAATGAATGCTGAGTTTTACTTCTTACTTTCAAAATCACCTTTCAATATAGGTGCTAGGCCACTACAAGGTATATACTAGCTAAGGCGAAAAGACTACAGTAGAAATTTTAGTTCTTTTCTCTTCAGTGCTCTTCTCAAGTCTGGCTAAGAACCAATATAAATGAAATGAACTAATGGTTGAACCTAATTTTTAACCCGCTGCCTTGCTGGAAGGATGCTCTATATCCATAAAAACTCGTTTTATTATGACGAGAGCACAGGTTATTCTGTCTCCTGACAAAAACATGAAACACTAGTAAGTCTTATTTTCTAAAAGGTGTCTGTAAGAATACTACTGTGTCTTTAATTTTCTTCTAGAATTATTTCCCAGTATCTTAAGAGTATAAAGGAAACCTGAAAAACAGTTCGAGAACTACTGCCATGAGTTGAATCCTAAACTTTTTTTTTTTTGCAGGTGGGGACGGGGTTGGGGGTTGTTTTTTGAGGATCTTGCTATGTAGTTCAGGCTGGGTTTGAACTCACTATGTGGCCCAGGCAGGCCTCGAATTCCAGGTGATCCTCCTGCCTCTGCCTCCTGAGTGCTGGGATGACAGGCATAATCCTAAATTTTGTATAATGGAAAATAAGAAACAATTGTCCAGTGCTTACTTGTTTACAAAGTATTTCCAATCATATTAGCTCATTTGACTATGATAATATTTCTGTTAGGTAAGATTTAATCCTATGATCCCATACAAGTTTAAAAAAAACCACTCCTATTTAATTCAACTTTGCTTTATTAAGAAATATAAAAAAGTAAACTATAAATTGATACTGGTTTATGGCTAATTCTGAAGTCTAACAGAAAGAAGTTTTGTGGTTAAAAAAAATAGCTACAGACAGGATCAGTTTTTTTTCCTAGTTTTTTGAGACAGGTATAGTCCAGGCTGGCCTTGAATTTATAGTGGTCCTCCTGCCTCAGCCTCCTCAGTGCTGGGATTACAGGTATGTATCACCTTGCCTGGCTAATGCAGTATCAATTTTAAAATAGCGTGCACTGCATACATGAGAAATCTGGCAAACTCATTACATAAACTCAGTGATCACATCCCCATTCTGATGTGATAATTTAGAGAAGTATAATACAGCATGACCCTCCACCTGTCTAAAACCTTATTTTCATCCCAATTCTAAGAAGTAAGGAGTGAAAGCTGAGACACTGAAGGCCTGGAGAAGTGTAACGGGCCTCGCAAAGGGACTCGGAAGCCAGGTTGAGAACTGACGCTGAATCAGAAACTGGCTCCCATGAGACTGGAGACGTTTGAGTTGGCAGAAAGGAATTGGGATTAGTGTAAAGAAGTTTATCACATTCTAGAATAAGAAATGAGGCAACTCACTTTTTAAATCCGAAATTTTTCCAGAGCTCACTGATTTTTATCTGTAAACCTGGCTTGTTCTCGACGTTATGACGATCTCTCCTTGGGATGCCGGATGGCTTCTTACTCAGCCCACTGACTCTGGCAGGAACTAGAGGTTTGATCTTGGTGGTAGAGAGAGAGTCCACAGAACTAGATTTATATAGTCCAGGAACCTGAAGAGTGAAGGTCCACTTTAATAAAACTGTCAAAGCAACTACCTTTAGTTAACTTCAAAGTACTCTTTATACGTTGGAACAGAAAAATAACACATAAGCAATGTGCGAAAATAGGTTATCTACAAATGTCTACTACAGAAATGATTAACAGATAATACAAAGGAATAGAGACAAATTGAGTCCCATTAACTCCCTTTTTGCCTCTCTTTCCAGAAGCAATTGCTGTTAGGTCTCCCACACATCCACTAAATTATTCACACACACACACACACACACACACACACACACACACACACACTAACACACAAACAAAACTGGCAGCATACTACACTGTTATTACTTTCTTTTTCTTGCTTCCACTTAATGATACATCTGGTAGATTTTTCCATGTCACATGTAGAACTGGATTTTATTTTGAATAAACTGCCTGTTCTTCCACTGTATAAATGTGGCATAATTTATTTGAATCTTTACTGACATTTTTGTTTCTACTGAAGGGTTGATTTTTACCTTGTGGAGAGCATGGAGCCACTGAAATTTTGCTGTTTACAGCAGTAAGAATTAAGTATATAAAAAGTAGTTCTAAAACCGACTAATCCGGCTGGGCTTATAGAAGAACGGCAAAATTTTAAAAATTGACACAATTTTTAGAAAGCTTTTTGGCAATACATACCAAAGCTTTAAAACATACTTATCCACAAACTCTTGGTGGCAATGGTGTTTGCAATAGTGAAAATTTTTTTAGAGTAAATAAATTATATAAATCCATACAATAGCATATTACATAGTCATTATTTATTAAGCAATAATTACATGAGACATGGAAGAACATCTTTATATTGCAAGAGAAAATAGGCTTCAGCTTGATACCTTGAACACCTACAGTTAAGCACAAATACTGTACTAGGAAGTTTGAAAGTATTTTTTTATAAACCAGAAAGCAAATTTTTAAATTTTGTTTGTATTTCTCACTGTTTGGTAATAAGCATGCAATGCTTCTAAAATTAAAGCAAATTTTAATAAATGTTTTACCTTATTCCTTAGAAGTATCTCTTTCTTTGAAAAATCAGATAAATGTTGCTTGGAGTTCTGATGACCTTGATTATCAAGTGACTTCATATTACAATCAGACTCCTAGATTCCCAAGATCAAAAATAAAACAAAATTAATTTTTTTATGTTAGAATTTTTTATGACAACTAACCAATATTCAAGAAAATGGAAAATAAGTAAAATGAGAAAAATCAGTGAAAATAAAATTTCACAGAAAAGAAAATATAAAAACAGGATAGAATTAGTAGAAGAAAACAAATCCAAAATGCAAAGGATGATATTTGCAAGTTTCACTGAAAAAAGTAGCAAGATGTTTTAGCTGGAAAAGTAAATTGTTTACATAAATGTATTTTAGAAAGCTTTTTTGAACCATGAGTAGCCTGTCAAAATGCTGACTCAGAGAAAACTATTCTCCTACTATAACAGTTTTACGTAAGCTTTGCAGATCATTTTCATAAATTAGCTACAAAAAGCAGAACCAGTGCTCCAATTCTCCTGTGTAACATGTTCAACATTAAAGAGAAAAATGCACAATGAATGAAAATTCAGAAAACTTTACATTTCCCCATTTTTTCAAGAGGATTTTAAAAAAATTATTTATTATTTAACTCTAATATTTTTTGTTCAGAGCTAACAGTGGTAGGCTAAATCATTAATTAGAATAAGGTCATAAGATCCTAAGATTACTTCGACACGTAGTAGGGTCAATGAACTGGCTACAGACAGAACCTATGGCTGCCGCCTTTCACAGTGAACTACTAACAGAAGGGTCCACTATGGAAACATTTTCTTCAGAAGCACATGATGAAAAAATGAAACTCAATGCTTGACTTTCTGGAACATTTTTAAAATCTAAGACAGATTAGCATTCAATTGTTTGAGAATTAATAATCTAAGAATTTACTATTTTGCTACAAGAGCAATGATTCAATGAATGATTCTTAGTTTGGTTTATATATACTAACTTGCTTATTTATTTATTTATGGTGCTGGGGATCGAACTCAGGGCCTTGTGCTTGGGAGGCCAGCACTCTAACCACTGAGCTAAATCCTCGGCCCCTTGGTTTATATTTTGGGTGAGGGGGATTCACATCTCTATGTGAGATTAGTGTAAAAGACAGCCAGAAGACAGAGGATGCCTTTCCTTATACTGTGTTGGTGGGACCAGCCCAGCCTGTGGGCTGGCAAGGCTTCTCAGGAAAACAGGGTCAAAAGCTTGCAAAAGAAATGAAACAGGAGGATGCATGCTGGGAAAAGAAACACTTAAACAATCCTCACAAATAGATCTTTTTATGAAAGATGTTCGAGAGATAGCAACTGTGGTGGTACTCAGGTGGGATCAAGAGAAAATGCAGTATGCTGTGAAAAGAGGAAAAAAAAAAAAACCCCACACACTAAAATGGAGAAGCTATTTAAAGAAAGAGTCTTCCAGATCAGTAAGAACAGTATTTAGTATGAACGAATTGGAGGTAGAGCAACACAGAAGGAAAAGAAAAGCAAAAATTTCAAAAGTAGCCAAAAGTTTGGCTTGAGATGCTACGAAAAGTTTAGAAGATGCCACAGAAACTCAGGGTTCAAATATATAAATTAGGGGCTGGGGATTTAGTCAGTGGTTAGAGTACTTGCCTTGCAAGCACAAGACCCTGAGTTTAATCCCCAGCACCCCCCGCATATATATATAAATAAAAATAATTTCAGCTTTCTCCAAATGAAAGCAATTTACTTCCACATGGTAGCTTCACTTTTGCTTCAATTTGAATGCAGTATAACTCAAGTTTTCTTTGAGAACTTAAATATTTTCTTTTTGATAAATATAAGCTATATCGATTTATTAAATGTTGCTTAATATTCAGGATTATCAGACATTAAAATTTTGTCAAATATTACTGTGGTTACAATTCTTTCAGCCAGGTTAATAATATCTGGTTAAGATGAAACAATGTTATATTCATAAATTTGAGATAATGCCATTATGTCATTTAAAAATTTGTCACTGGATCTTATGAGCAGTACTTATTTGGAGTTTTAATTTTAGTCAAATCAGAAATAAAAAAATCAAAGTCAGAATAAAAGATATAGAAGAAAAAAGTGGTTAACTTAAAATAACATTAACTTAAAATAACATAAAATCACTTGTATTACTATTTTGTTTTAAACTAAAGGTTAGAAATAAAAAGAATAAAAATAAAAATATTTTTGAAGTTCTAAAACTTAAATCAGACAACATCATATTAGTAGCGCCATTTCTTTATAAAGTCTCATATCTGAGGTCAAGGTTATACAATGTTAAAGATTTAAGTAGTAACTTTATAACAAGTTTTCATTTCATAGACTATCATTCTGCTTAGGAGTAACTCAAGTCCCTGTCAGTAGAATACACAGGGATTCGGGAAGTCTGATTAGTTTAAATGTACAGGAATTGAAAATATGAAAGCTACAGAAAAGTCCTTCAAATGAATAAAATGTGAACTTTATATAGTAGGACTCAGAATAAAATACTAAGATAGCCAGTCACTTCCCTAATGTAGGCAAAATTTCCTCAGTTGTTTAACACCTCATTTTCTCTTGCACATAGATTGAAAACAAGGCTTCCTGATTTGACTCACCTCTGAATTAGAATCCTTACTAGAAGGCTGAGGAAGTTCTGATGCATTTAAACTGTGTGGTGATAACTCTATACTTTTCTGAGACTGTGAAGACAAATCCACTTCACATAAGGGCTGAGATTCATCACTGGACTCATCACTCTTTGACTGAGACACATCAGCCAGCTTGTTTTCTTTAGGCAGAGAAGAGAGGGAATCGCCTTTTCTTCGGAACCGTTGTAATGCTGCAGTTGGAGAGGTTCTCGGAGAGTCTGAAAACTCTCCAAGACTTCCAGACCAACTAAAACAACTTCTTAATGTCCCCAGAGTGGGTGGTGAAATGGTCCTTGTGAATTTGCCAGTCTTAAAAGACTGAGGCTCTTCACCAGCAAACACAGTCACACCATCTGGAATCTGATCACTTGAATTATGTGCTACACTTGTATCTACCAGCTTCTGGCCTTCTAGGTCTGAACAGTCTGATTCACTGAGATCAGTCACTTTCTCTCTGACGGCTGTTTCATCTAGAGGCTGGCTGCTTGCCTTCTCTGATACACAGTCAGCAGAATCTAGGGAACTGCAAAAAAACCTAACAAAACCCAAGAAGAACGGATTATTGTAAATATAGATGTCAGGATTCAAAGTGGAATAATTGTCCAGCATCTTTAAAACGTTTCAAAACAGATTAATTTCATAAATAAAGGCAATATAGATCTTGAATTACAGTCAAAGTTTAAATTCTGTTTATGCTAACCTTCACACAATTAGAAATTTACTTATATGGTGAATTTTTAGACAAGACTTTCTAAAAACAGTCATCTATATATACATATCTGGAGCTTCCTTAGTATGAAGTTCACTGCATAGAAGTTCTCTCCCCCAACCCTTTCAGCTCCCAAACAGAAAGTAAGCTCTTTGAGGGCACGTACTGACCATATCTTTGTATCCTCCATAGTATCTAACACAGCAGCTAACATATAGTCAAATATATCAGCAGATATGGAAATATGGCACAGAAATATCAATCTCAACTACTGTCTCATATTTTATAAGAAGCAAAATGAATTAGCTATTTACCCCATTGATTGATTGACTTTTTTGAAACAGGGTCTCTCTGTATAGTTCAGGCTGCCTTAAACTCACTACATAGCCCAGGCTGGCCTTGAACTTGTGGTGATCCTCTTGCCTCAGACTCAGTGCTGGGATTATAGGCATGAGTTGCCATGCTTGGGTAATAAATATTACTGAGGAGGTTGATTCAAGGAAGAGCTTTTAGGTTGAAAAAGAAAATTATAGAATACCTGATCAGGTAAATATGAAACTTAGACAATTTACTCCCCCTTATAAGCACTGGTTGAAATCCATTTAAGTGCCAGGGAGTAAAAATGTTTTCATCACATCCCCAGGAAAACTGTGCGGGTACAGGTAGGAAGGGAAACTCTTTATTAGGCTTTTCATTCAACAGAACACGTAAGATCCTAGATCTGATCACAAACTTACCCTTAAATTCACGGTAATTCCTGTGATGCCCAGCTGTTCTCTCATGCATTTTATGAGTAAAGTACCCAAGGTTATAAAATTAATCAGCTAGAGAACAGAATTAAAGCCTAGAGGGCTTCCCACTTCATGGCTGCTCCTCCCCAATTGGCCTGTGGTATTATTTAACTGACATCTTATTGCTAGATCTCAAGGATAAACTGAAATGTTTCTAGGATAAGCATTGATGTAATAAAAATAACTAAGGTTTAAAACAAGCTTCAGAAAACATAGATCAGAGACGTTTTGCATATTTACTATCTCCTTTCAGTTGAATTATATTAGAAAGAGATGGGTGGTAACGAATGCTTGCATGTATGGTAATGATTGGACACTGTACTGGTGCTCCATACAGAGTGTCTACTGACCTTCCCCACAACTATGTATATACTTGTCCATATTCTATAAAGAAAGGCTGGGGAAGCTGAATGGCATGTGAAAGATCACTCAATTGATAAGACAGCAATGACAATTCAAATCCAAGCCTGTCAGACTGTCCATATCAACTGTAACTAGACTCTTTCCTGTCGTCACCCTAGGAAAATTTAACCTTTCAGAGCATCAAACTTGAAACGGAATCACATCAACTCTATGATATCTCATAGCACTTTCATAAGGAATAAAAGAATGTATAAAAGAATTTTGAAAACTAATTTAATAATAGCTAGTATTAGATGTTGCTATATAATCCAGGTCAGAAAATTATATATCAAAGACTTACTCCCAACCATTATTTCACAAGAAGTTGGTAAATAATTTTTTCTCCAAGCATCTCTTAATGCCCCCTCGAACAGTTTAACAGTGAAACATCTAAATAAGCTGTATAAAGCAGCTAAGTGCAACACTGAGCTTCGAGATTTTCTTAGACTTCTTCAGTGACTGAACAGGCAAGTCCTATAGTGACACAGCATTATTCTTCTTAGTCATCTCCAAAGAAGAGATTGACACTGAGCAGCAGAGAGGGGAAGCTCTATTCTCACTCAAAAGGAAAACAGAAATCAAGTTCCAAAAATGTCCCCAAATGAAAAAGGTCAACTTTTTGGAACTTTTGGTTCAGCATATATGAACCAGTGTCCATCTTTGATGACCTACTTTTTTATTATTCCACGTTAAGGGAACATCTCTATGAGGTGACTAGCAAAACAAGAATCAAAATGATCATTTAAGGGGTTGGGGATTTAGCTCAAGTGGTAGAGCACCTGCCTAGAAAGTGCAAGGCCCAGAGTTCGATCCCCAGCAATGCCCCCTCCAAAAGATCACTTAAGGGTATCATATTTTGACTTGAGAAGACTTGACGGGAGAAGGGCTTGAAACATCATCTAACAGGGTCTGAAGCATTACCAGGGGCTCATTCCTTCAGACCCATCTCCCAGTGTGCAGCCTCATTTATTGAACATGAAAAACAAAAACCAGAAAGAATTTAGCCTAAATCTTCCAGAAGAACAGAGGTGTTGGCAAATTTTCTCTTGCTTAAGAGTAGCTATAATATGCCTAGCTCACTTCTCACATTTACATTTTCTCTTACACATTGTGGTACCTGAATGTGTTCCTCTGAGTTCATAAATTACTGCTATTTGGGAGATAATAAGGGTTAGATGACGTTGTGAGGATGGGGCCCCCTTGATGGCATTAATGGCTTTACAAGAGGAAGGGAGATCTGAGATAGCACATGAACTCTGCCTCACCATGCGATGCCATCTACCATCCCATGATGCAGCAAGGCCCACACCAGATGCTGAAAGGATACCACGCCATGCTCTTGGACTTCCCAGCCTCTAGCACCATGAAGCAAATGAACACCTATTCTTTGTAAATTACTTAGTCTGTGGTATTTGGTTAAAGCAAAAGAAAATGGATGAATGTAGCACCACCACTCAAAACCAATGAAATAAGAATTATCCACTGGTGTTAATCATCCATTATCTATCAGGCACTTCTTGGGCAGTTCTCTCAATGACCCTGAAGTTGTTACAACTGTTAGCCTTATTTGTTTTTTCTTTTTCTTTTCATTTTTGTAGGCTGGGAGGTAAATGCAGAGTAATACTTTTTATCCACTAGTTTCCCCCAGCCCATTTCAACATCCCAAAGTTCAGTTAACAGAACAGGGGAGCTGCCTAACCTGAACTCAACACTTTGGAAAGCCCCATTTTTAAAAGAGGAAAGTGAAATAGCCAGAAGCGAAATTGCTTAAGTCAAACATCTCACGAATGAAATAGATTCAAACCCAGGTGGACTGAATCTGGGGTCTAAATTCCTAATTGCTAAGCTACACTGAACTCTGAAGCCCCACATCATCATCATGATTTGCAGGGATGATGGCAACAGCAAAACTGACTTTGTTTCCACTTTTGGTACTTTTAAATCCATTTTCACTGGATGTTCAGAATGATCCATCCAAATTAGGACTTGAATCACACTCCTCCCCCAGTTAAAGCCCTTTAAATGTTTCCATCATCTTTAAAGAAGGCTATAGGTTGTTAGTTTGGCATACATGACTTCCACAACCTGCTCTCCCGTCTCCATCTGTCTTTCTCCAGCTTGTATTTTGGCAGCAGCAGCAGCAGCAGCAGTCATCAACGGTAAGTAGCTGCTGCAGGCCCCATGCTGTTTCCCAACTCCCTCCTTTGCACAACCTGTTTGACTCTACTGAGAGGAGACTTGGTTCCAGTCTTGGTCTGCTTTACCCCACTGTGCATTTAAGCCTTATCAGCGAGAGTCAGCACTCATCCCGCTAACCCTTTCCAACCACTGCCTCAGCATTAGGCAATGCTGCCTAATGCCCTCAAAACACTGTGTACATGCCTTTATCACTATATTTACTGTACTATGTAGAAAAATGGCTCTGTACCTACTTTTTCAACTGGACTGCAAGCATTCTAAGAACAGAAACCATATCTTTCTTATTTTTGTAACCATAGCAACTAGTATGACATTAGGTTCATAATATTACAACTCTTTAGTTATCCAAATTTTAATATATTTCTGAAAATACTTTGTAAAATTGTATAAGGCTCTCAAAGAAATGAAAAAGGTAGAAACAATAAAAAAAGGGGAAGGAAACTCCTAAAATAACAGAATTTCTGCAAAGCAAACTGTGATGACAGGGGCTATGAACATTTAATTCTATATGAAGAGACTACAAAACTAGTAGAAGCTGATGGAAACAGCCATGTATTTAGGTTGGAACTAGGACAATACAGAAACTCCTCAATTTACAAAGGGCTTATACCCTGATAAACCCACCATGGACTGAAAATACTGTTAAATTTGAAAGTGCATTTAATATACCCAACCTATCAAACATCTTGACTTAGCAACACAGTGTAGTGTAGAGGATCAGTTGTTTCACCTCATGATCGCATGGCTAACTAGGAGCTGTGGCTTGCTGCCTCTGCCCAGTATCCTGGAAGAAGGGTGCCACCGCTCACCTAACCCAGGAAAAGAAATCCAGGAATCCTAATCAAGGAAAAGAAATTCAGAATTCAAAGTACAGTTCTAACTGAATGTGTATCACCATTATACCACCACAGAGTCCAAAAATCCTAAATCAAACTATCATATGCTGGGAACTGCCGGTACACGATCCAACTGTAATTAGACATGTCCTATACCCAGCTAGAGTCAATGTTAATTCAAGGCAAAAAATAAATATCAATACAGTCCGTAATATAACAGATAAACCAACATTCTGAAGGTATAACTATACCTGCTTCTGGTCCCTGGAACTACAACTGCACCACTCTCTTCATTTTTTCTCTGTAAAAATGTTGCAAATTTATTTCTTGTCCTAGGTGGTGTATTTAAGTGTTTTGTGTGAGTAGTTCCATTTTCCAGGTCAAGCACAAACATCTCAGAAGAGTTCAATGATTTATTATTTTCGCAGCTGTTTTTCTTGGTCTTCTTTGTACACGAAAGAGAGTACTGATTCAACAGATCATCTTCCGACAGCTCTTCTAAACAGAAACAAAATTACCTGTAAATCTCTGTCTCACCTACAGTTGGAGATCTGGCCTTGATTTCAATCTATCTCCCACTGCCCTAGAGGTAAAGACTTAATTATTTTTAACTATGTTTCTCAAAAGGAAACATAAAGATGACTCAAAAACAATTCCTCTAGCTGTTTTAAAATTGCTGGGCATGGTGGAATAGCCCTGTAATCCCAGCACTTGGGAGGCTGAGATAGGAGGATCACTACATGTTCAAGGTCAGATTAGGCTACATAGTGACTTCAAGGCCAGCCTGCACTACATGGCGAGGCCCTGTCTTAAAAAACAAACAAACAAACAATTCACAAATTAAGATTTAATGCCAATCACAGGAGCTATTTATCTATTCCATATAAGTGTTCTGGTTTTTGACTGTCATGTAGTCGAAAGTAATCTGTGTTCTAGCGCTGGTCCTCACACTAGACTAACTTCATCTTGTTAGAAGGTTGTTAGCCTAGCTCTTTAGGAGAATCCCATTGATTATGTGCATCTTGAATTCAGTAGGACCCTTCCATGTCTCTCATACTAGCCTAGTGGACAGCGTAAAGTAACACCTATTGTATACTAGTAATGTGGATTTGTAACACACTGTACGGCCTAAGAAACTGTTACCAACTGTTAGTCTGAAAAGAAGCCTGTCTTACCTGCTCCAGATTTCTGTACTTGCCCTAATTCTATCACACATTATACACCCAAACATATTGTAACCAAAACTTTAAGGCACAGGGTGCCATATTTATCTGATCTCCAAATGACCCATATTAGAAGTAAATACAAAGATTCAAATAAGAAATACAATGGTACTCAGCTTAACGACAATTAGCAGAATACAATTATAAGCTCAGCAAATGCCAGTAAAAAGACAAGAATGCTAACAAATGCTAAAGCAATCTTGGTTTGCAATAATAAAACACAGTCCTAAATGATGGACTGAAAGTGGGCCACAACTGTAAAAATTTACTCTAGCCTGTGGTAAGCAGACTACACCTTAGGAATCATTCTAAGAATTACGCAATTACTAAAAAACGGTGTAATATCCAAAGTAGTACCTCAACAGATGAGGAAGTTGTTAGCTGGGCGAGACATTTAGAAGTGTTACAACTGCTACTGCTAAGTATCCGAAAGGCTGTCATATGAAATACGGGTTAAACTCACTTCACTATTTTTGGTCTGTGGGTCTGTGTGCGCGCGCATACAAACAGACACATCTAGGTGACAGACTACATCGATAAGTGGTAGTTATATGGAAGAAGACGTAGTTTGAACTTTGATAATGAGTCACCTACATAAAATTAACAGTCCATCTTGATGGCAGTAGAAGAAAAGTAAGGAATTAATATGTATAGTATACTTGTTACGTACAAGGTAATTTTATATGTTATCTTATACAACACATAAAAACTTGTAAAATAGGAATATCAATCCCATTTCAGATGAATAAACAAAGGTTCAAAGATATTTTCATGAAAAAGATTTTGGTTCATAAGCAATCAGAAATTTTGGCCAAATGTATCTAGTGAAATAAAAGCATGAACTTGAATTTCAAAAAGGGCTTTGTTTTTTGTTTTTAATCTTTCATTCATTATGTAGTTATCTGAGGGAAGAAAAAGACTATAATTACTGTATGTCTAAACAGATTCTAAGACAAAAAAAATCCCACTTCTTCAAGCCTGGCACTCCATTCTCTGTGCTTCTATTCAATGTTTTACTGGAGGTTCTAACAATTAAGAAAAAAATAAAAGAAGGGCTCTAACTGGAAAAAGAGAGGCAAAGATACCTTTATTTGTAAGTGCTATTATCTACATGGAAAATCCTAGAGCCTACAAAAGAGATACTAACATTTATGTAATTTTAGAGGAGCTGTAGAATAGAAAATAACACATAAAAATCAACTGTATTTCTATAAACTACTAATGAACTGAAATTAGAATTATCATCACTAGAAAAGCCACAAAAACCTGAAATATAAGGATAAATTTGATAATAGACGGGAAAGATCTGTATACTGAAAATGAGAGAATTAAAGACTTAAACACAGAAAACTCAGTATTGTGAAGATGCCAAATCGATCCACGGATTCGATTAAAAATCCCCTTAACTTTTTTTTTAATTGACAAGCTATTCTTACACTTAAATGGAAATAGAAGAATGTGGACTAGCCAAAGCTAAAATAACTTTTTAAAAGAACTCAGCAGACTTATACTAACTGATTTCAAGGTGTACTAGAAAGCTAAAGTGGAATAATAGGGTTCATAAAAGACTCACATACAGTCAACTGATTCTGAACTGTGCAAAGGTGATTAAATAGTTAAGAGGAAAACTTACAACAACTGGGATCAGAACAACCAAATTGTGACATGTAAAGAATCTTGATCCTTATTCACATCATGCAAAAAAAAAAAAAAAAAATTAAATGACCATAGATCTAAATCTAAGTGCTAAGACCACAAACAGGAGAAAGTCTTAGAGACCTTGGCACATTCTTAAGTATGACCAGTACTTGCTGGTTTCTTCCCAAAATGAAATACATACCACTTCTTGGTCTTTTCACCATGGATGACTTCCTTGGAAGATTTAACCCTTTAGTACTAATCACTTGTTTAGTGCCCACAGTACTTGGCTTTTCTTCTAATCGTGTAGCATTTGAAACAACATCCATCTCAAGGGTAGGGCAGTAATTCCTATGCCAAATGCTATTAACAGTGGATGACTTTTGACATGTTTTGTTATTCCAATTATGACTTAATAGGGAAGACTAAAAAAGTAAAAGGAAAAAAGTTACCTGAAGGAGGAAAATAATTTATTTACCTTTATATCAATATGAATCACAATACATTAAATTACCCTTAATTAAATATATGTCTTTAAGATTTTCTACTTTGCTAGTTTTATACTTTTCTATTGAATATATCTTGTGTTCCTAGGCTGTTTCTTCTCTAAGAGTCGAGCCACCAGGTTGGCTCATTTCTAAGAAATAAAAGATAAACCTTACCATGATGAACAGTGCAAAAATAAGTTCAGAATTGAAGAAATGAGACTGGGAAAAAAGTTTCTTTAAAATGTATTATTTCAATATTAATTAGTTAAAAAAATCATCTGGTAATTTGCCTTCAAATAATTATTTGTATACCTTTTAAAATTCACCTGACAGTTAAATTATGCATTTAATTAAACTCAAGTATCTCTAGAAATTGGTTGAATTCAAATCAAAACATCGTAGGCTATAAAATATGGGTTTCTATTAGACTCAGACCTGGTACCATCGTTAGTGGACAATACACTCTTGAGAAACACAAAGCCATTTTGGTCTACTCTGAGTCTGGTACAAAATGTACCAGAAGAAAACAGAACAGGATTCAAAGACACATAGCAAGGGTATTCATTAAATATTTGCTAAATTATGAACAAGTAAAAATAAGATTTGTGCTTTCAAGGTTTATGTTTCTAGATTTGGGTTTTCAACTATGCCCTATGTCAAAGATACTGAAGAGGGTGGCATGAGAAAAGGGCATCATATACTTGCTTTATCTGTATGAAATGCTCAAGACCAGTGATGGTGAATCTTCTAGAGCTTTCATAACAAACAGTCTGCTGCAGCACATGTGCCACAGGTTCGCCACCACTGCTCAAAACTAAAGGTTTGATAATATATGATGTAGTGATTTCTTTAATGTTACCATAGCAGTGTCTGGATTGTAGTCATCGATCTGTTCCAAAGTATTTATATCTTTATTTCCAAGTGCTATTTGAAGAGCTATGGAGTCTTCAATGTACCTAGGTTTGTAAGATTAAGGAAAAATGTCTTCATTAACACCCAATCAAATGATGCTTTCTAAGACAGGAAAACATTTTCTATTATTATAGAAACTCTTGAAGACTTATGACGTAGGTGAAGTCACTTACTTTTCACATCACCATTACTGAATCACAGGCATGGTTTGCTGGTCTCTACTTGTCCCTGGAGGAGTTGGCAATCTTGCAAAGCCCCAAGTCATCACTTACCGTCCCTTTCAAGGGACATATGGAGGGAAAGTCCTGGCTACTAACTGACTCGAGGTCTCGCTTCAGTCTGAGGACTAGTGGCCAGTGGCTATGGGAAGGACAGCCTCTCATGGTACATTTCCATGTCTAGAATGGTACTCCTGATAAGTTGAGCTTGCTTTCCCACAAGGGCTTTCCCAAATGCCACCTTTGGAACGTGTATCATAACTGACGAAACTAGTGCTTGCCCCTGTCAAGTCAATCCAAGTAATTACGTGCTATAGTAGATGACCCTTAGGCTTACAAAAAAAACTTGTTTGAAATTTTTGGGAATTAAAATGAACAAAAAGGATACTGTCCAGCGTAGCTTAGTGTTTCAGGATCAATGTCATCTTCATAGGCATTCAGGGGGACAAGTTTCCTTTTGATGGGATCAAAAACTAGTTGATAAAGAAAAGTATTGTTGGCTCGAATAAATCCTTTGATGTAATCCTCTGGCACTGTTATATTCATCTTGAGATAATGTCCGATTTTCTTGATAACCTAACAATGGATGCAAAAATTTTTATCTGCAACTACAGAATAGGGAATTATAGAAGAGAATCCCTAAAACAGATTGATTTACATGAGCTGAGTAAGAGAGGGGACTGAAATATCAATTGCTTTCATTTATATTAAAAAATTGTACCAGCAAACACAACCTTGTCATATCACTTAAGATTCTAATTCTCAAAAAAAAAAAAAGATTCTAATTCTCATAAAGAGTATTTTCTTGGTTTTTCTGTTATTAACCCAAAAAAACCAAAAATTCAGTTATACATCAAATTTATATTCCTAGGCATAGCTCACACAAATGAAAATTACTCCAGAAGAACTTTTAAGAGTGTGAAGAGAGTTGGGTATGGTGCACATCTGTAATCCCAACAGTCTGGAAAAGCTGAGGCAGGAGGATAATAAATTTAAGCCCATCCCGGGCAACTTAGTGAGACCTGACTCAAAAGAGGGTGCTGGGGATGTTGATCAAAACGAAGGCCCAAATGTTTCCAGCACCTGGGAAACAAAAAAACTGTAAAGAGGTCCCTATCCTTGACTAAAAAGTTTGCGAATACTACTATATGGCAAGAGTAGGACAGAAATCAAAAGATGGAGTTTTACCATTAATTCTACCCCAGATATTTTGCCCTTAAGCCTGGTCTTCATTTTAAAAATTATTACTAATTTGTCAATTGCTGAAAACATGGTTCTTCCAGTGTTTGTTAGTTGCTGAAAACAAGGTTCTAGTGTTTTATTTGTTCAATAAAATAATACAACATTTAGAATCCATATTCTGAATAGTTTATTATTTAAAACAGGTTTCAGAAATTGAATATCATGCTTGGTAAGTCATTCTTACCTTTACAATATCTGGATTATTGGCCAATCTTAGCACTTTGCATGCTTTCGCCAATCCAATCCCACGCAGTGATGAGAGATAGTCACAGCCAGAAAGAATACACATGTAACGGAACTTCTCTTCTGTGAACACGTCCCCAAGCTGTCGGCACATTCCTAGCCGAATCTGATCAATTTCTAGTCCATTTCCAAACTGGTCCATTTTTAAAATTACCTTGGAAAGGAGTGGAAATTGTTAAGACTTAGAAGGATCACTGTGATCCATCATTATCTAATACACTGCAATAATTCTAAGAAATCCTTGTTCTTCACTGTAATACTGAAATATAGGAGACAGGTAGGCTGGATTTGACTATTACATTTTCAAATAAATTAAACTGAAGCATAGAACAGAACCTGACAAGGTACAGAGTCAGGACTCCTCTGTGAATTGGCATAATAAACACTTAACCTCTTTACTCCTACCTTTGTCACCAGACTGTCATGATGATCAAATAGTAATGCATACAAAAAGCATTTCCTCTCACCACCTTCTTTTACATTTTGAAGTACTCAATCTTCTATTATTAAAGTAATATATATTATAGGAACTTTGGGATACATAGGACTTCCAGAAGAAAACAGAAATTGCCCACAGTTTCTCATTTATCACTGTTACAGGATTAACCTTTTAATATAGATCCCTCTAGTCCTCTATGAATGATATAGACAATACAAAATAATACCACGATTAAAAAAATCAGACCATCCTGCAGTTTTATATCTTAATTTTCCCCCTTAATAGATCATGATCAAGTTTTCCATGGAAATTTTATACATAATTCTAAATAACTGAATAATATCCTTCTAGTAGATGTTAATTTACCTAACCTAATTGAAAAATATAAGGCATATGGAATCAGTATTAAAAAGTACTGGTAAGCCTACATTCTGCTAAAGAATTTATAGGCTGGGGGGTGTAGTTCAGTGGCAGAGCACTTGTCAGCAAGCACAGTTGATTCCCAAGTGCCTCCTCCCTAATTTGGATAAAATAACAAAACTCGAATCTTAACAGATTACTTTGAAAAAGTGTCCGGATTACACAAACATTCGGCAGCAAAGCCCTTCTTTTCATTTTAAATAATTATGAACATTATAAAAATTGGAGATATTATAGATGTAAATTGGAGATGGTAAATAAAATAATTATTCCCGCGAAGGAAAAACTTCAGCTCCTTGATTTATGCTACTTCTATCAACACAGAATAGTAGCGTGTAGTAGTTGCAGTTAAGTACCTTTTTACAGCCAAAAGCTAGGAGATCAGAGTCCTCTGTGATTATGGCTTGTACGATTCCAGCTTTGTTAAGATAGGCCAGCTGTGCATCAGCTTCATACGGAGCGACAAGGCAATCCACCCCCAGAGCCCGGGCCGCCTGAGAGAGATCACCGTGAATGTTCAGCGTGGCACCTGGGAAGCACTAGGCAACTTCTGGTTCAGATCCGTTTTATATGTCATTTCCCCACTTAAAAATAGGTCTTAACCTACAAGGGTCTATCCAATACTACATTGATAAAATTCTAGATTCTACTCACCATACTTAAATAAATCAATTAAGAAAAGTACTTTTAAAATAACTGTCCAAAATAATAGTTCCCCATCACAGAACACAAACTTCCTTGTTCTAAATCATGGGTCACAGTTCCCAAGGCCCAGGGAGAAGTTTGGGGAAGAAATGGGGAAAGTGGCATAAAGATCCACTGCATCATGTGCAATCTACTATTTTCTTTTTTTCTTGCCTACCAAGGGTCCTAGGCTAATCCTCTGGCACCAGTATTTGGTCCAATCAGAGTTTATTATCTACTACCCACAAAGGAATTCCTCTTCCTGTGGCTATAGAGCACACACTTTCTCTATATATTATATTCTCAGGGTAAGTGCCAAAGGTTATATGAAGGTGGGGTGAGAATGAACACCCGCAGAATCTGCCCCTTCAGTCTCTATGAACGACACGCCTTGAGTTCATCTATCCAAAGCATTTACCTCAAAAAGGACAGCCTCACTTGTCTCAGGGTTTCTCCCTTGGGAACTGCTGGACTCCTCTGCTCTAATGACATTGTTCTCCTTTGACATCCAGCCTTTACTTGAGGTCAGGCCTAGAAAAATTATCCTCCCTTGATTTTCTTCCCCTCCCATTAATAAGCAACTTATAACATGTTAATATAATACAATATGTTGGAACTTAGCCATTTGTTCTCTTCATTTATTTGCTCACTTTAATCACTTTGTGGGCCATTGCATGTGTGATATTGACACAACGAGTAAAACATTCTCGGGCTTCTGAGACTTTCCCCTCACGAAGAAGCTGCTTTCCCTTAAGAAGATTGGATTGTCGCCTTCTGCAAGGGAAGAACATTTTTTAAATATGAAAATATATTTACAAAGTTGAGTAAGAAACTACTTAAAAATAGAATTCTATCAATTTTGCTAGAATGAAAAAGTTTGACTTATTTGAAAGTGCACGCTGGGTCCTTGACAATATTAACCTGGATCTTTTGTGCTTCTAGGTACAAAGAATGAAAGAGTCATAACACATGCACACATGCTTGAACACAGCCACAATTACTGCCAGACTCTTCCACAGCAAAGCTTTGTGTCCAAAGAAAATGCAGCCGCTAAGGTTTTTATGAAAAAACGTGATAACACTCTAAAATAAACAAAATATTTAAAGAAATCTGTTTACATACTAATGTATAAAACAAGCATCTGACCTTAGCACAATTTGGATATTAAGTAGTCAACTTACTCTCTTCTAGACCTTTCTACTTCCTTTTTAGAAGGTAAAGTACATCCATCAAACACAAGAATAGGCTTGATGCCATGAGATAGCAGCATATTTACAAATTTCATACAAAATCCTACATACCTATGGAAAAAATAAAAAAGAAAAACACATTTAAGTGCTTTGCATCTCAAGATAGTATTTTTGTTTTCTTTAATACCAGATGACACAATTTTGAAGAAGATTTTGCTTTGTAAAACAAATGTTTCCATAGGAAATGGAAGCTCTGATTCAGACTTGGGTTTGAATCCTGCCTTGGATACTTCTGGGCCATGGGATAGGTGGCAAGCTACTTCTCCCTCTAAGTTTTGGTTTTCTTTGATATCCTTTCTGGATTTGATATTTTGTTGTTTCAAATCTCATTTTTGTCTCCATTTTAAGAAACCTTTGGAAATATTATATATAGAACATTTTGAAACATTTCAAACCTATTGAAAAGTTGAAAGAATAAAATAAATACTTGGCTTTTCCAAAAATACCATACCACACCAAAAAATTGAACAGTGGTAATAAGATATTATCTGACACAGTCTACATTAAAATTTGTCCATTATTCCCAATAATGTTTCTTATAACCAGTGATGTTCTGACAAATGTTTAATAATCAGTTCTGGTGGTAGGGGAACCCGATTCTATGAAGCAAATATTCTATAGTGGTGCATAAACTATTGACATGGGTGGAGTCAATGCATACTGAGCTGGGAAGAAGTGATGTACAGTGAGCTAGGATGAGCTGGCCTACTATACCATCATCACTGGTTTGTTTTCTAAACCCTAGATCCAATCAAAGATCATGTATTGCATTTAGTTTTTTATTCTAACAAGTCAATTAACAAATGCAAGTGAATTTTCATAAAGAAAAAAAATCTTAGGTCAGATAGAAAAGAAAAACAACCCTAAAAAACAGCCTTCTAAATCAGATATAGTCATCTTATAGTCATCTTAATTAAAGACTTCCTACATTACCCTACTTGTCTATTTGTTGTAGACCAGTGGCAATGAACCTGCTTTGGTACAGAACAGTGATTGGTACCTGCTGATTAAATCTCAAGCAAAAATTAGGAGAAAGCAAATATGAAACTATATCTAGTGCCCTCATTTTATATAGTTCATAGACATCTTCTCAAGTTAGTACACATAGATCTACCTCAATTTTTGTGATGGTCATAAAGGATTATCATAAGCTCATCCAAACTTTCTGAGGTGGTGACCTTTTCTGACTAATACCTCTATCCAAAGGTGGGCAAGAAAAGAAAAATGAATTATACCAAATGTGAGTCCTTAGTTGTTAGGTAAAAATTAAAATACACAGCAGATACTTTCTTCAAAGTCCTATGTTTTAGTTGAGTTAATATTTACCAAGAATGTATAACAGAATTTCATATTTCACTTTTCTAATAATAAAGGATATTGCCTATACTTTGAACAGTTGCTTCATTTAATAAAAACTCAGAATCAAGTATTATGAAAAATTAAAATTTTTCTTTCCTGAAGAAATATTCAGAGAAACACTGAAAATAGCAATGAAAAACTTGTCTTTAGCTGCAATTGCAATTGTTTAAATTCCTGATGGAAAAGTAAGTGCTTTCAAAAAATTATCTCTGGGCTGGGGAACATAGCAAATGGGTAGACTGTGTACTTTGCACCTAACACCCCCCACCCCAGTTTAATTCCAGAGCATGCAAGCATGTGCAAGTACGTGTGCGCATACACATGCACACATTATCTTAGTGGTGGTTTGAGTTGCAGAAGTCCCCAGGCTCCTTTGGCTCCACATACACTGTTTTTATAGGTAACTTCTGGTTGCATTAACTTGATAGGTCTGAAAACCACAAACGATCATCATTCAATACCTAAGCCCCCTTTCTTCTAGGAAACAAACAAGATTAACACCATTTAGTCACTGTGCATTATGCTTATGTAAGTCATATTAAGATCTGTGAGCTTTTCCTCCAGGAGATAAATTACGCATATTGCAAACAAAGAAAAAGTAAGAAAGAAGGAAAAAAAAAAAAAAAAAACCACTGGTCAAATCCTTTCCTGTCTAGAAATCATACTTGCTTGGTTTTCTAGTATTTCTACTTAAGAAATAGAAGACATCAGCCTTCTGAACCTGCCTCAAATGAGGTCAGAGTTGGGATTAGACCTCATTCAGTGATAGATGGGCCACCACTTTTGGCTACAAATGAAATAAAAGGAAATCGGAATATCTTGTCCCTTTGCCTCATTTTGCTAATAGAGACAGTAGAGTTTTCTGTAGCCAAAAGTAGAAAAGATGTTAAGTCATCCCTGATTTGGCAATATTCTGCAACACACATTCTCATTTCTTAATAAATTCTGACACCGAGTGAAAACAATCTTTCTGAAAAAGAAAAACACTCAAGTCTCATTCTTAATTTAAAAAGAATTAATATCACATCCAAACTTACTTGTCAGTAGGTTCACCTTTGGCTAGTTTTTCAGCACAAGCAATAGCTCCTTTGTGAAGCCAACAATAGGTATCCACAGCTACTACCTGCCCTTTATACTTCCTCACATGGATGGGTTCAGAAGCTTCTTTGATAAACTGTAGCAATCCTTGTATCCCCATAATGCCAAATTAACTACCTAATAGGGGAAGAAAGACAGTAATATTTAAAGCAAAATATATTCTCCAAAAAACTTCAGAAAAATAAACAAAAAGATTTTGCAACCCAACACAGAATCTGTCATTAGCTAATAAATGGACATCTCCCTGTCAATTTCCATAGCCTAAGATTTACATTAATCATTAATATAACTACCTCTAATGCCACTTGATAATTGCTTTTTGCTTATTCTTTCCAAAGTGTTTTCACACTTAGAATTAAAATGTGTTTTCCAAATTCTTAATGCAGAACGTGCTTAAATATGTAGAAAGCCCTCTTTTCTTCAAAAAGACTGTTAAAGTCAGGGATAGTGGCACAGTCTGTAATTCCAGCTACTCAAGAAGCTGAGACAGGAGGATTGCAAGTTCCAGGCAAGCTTGGACTAACTATTTAGCAAGACCTTATCTCAAAATAAAAAATAAAAAGGGCTGGAGACGCAGCTTAGTGGCAAACTGCCCCTGGGTTCAGTCCCTAGTAACATACATACACCCAAAGGGACTGTTCAAAATCTACAAAATTGTGCACGCTATGACATCATGGTGCCTCTACAAATGAAAGGGCCAATCTGCAAAGTCACATAGTAGAAACTCCAAAGTTTGTAGGAAGGTAGGCATTTCAATTGAAAGATAAAAGCTATCCCCTCTCTGCCCAGGAAATGTGAAACTCTGCTTGCTGTGCAAATACAGCTTGAAGACAAATGCTTTAACTGCCCACTCACTTCCTTTCATCCACGTTGTAGTCCCTAAGCCCTTTCCACACAAAAATTCAGGAGCTGACACTCCTCGCTGAAGCTCCTACTACCCGCAAATACTCACTCATGATAAAAAATAAAAGACAGCACTGGAGACTGGGTAGTGGCTTGAC
The DNA here is from genome assembly GCA_004026905.1 of Hystrix cristata. Taxonomy (NCBI): domain Eukaryota; kingdom Metazoa; phylum Chordata; class Mammalia; order Rodentia; family Hystricidae; genus Hystrix; species Hystrix cristata. Next base: position 6,568 of record PVJO010020221.1, on the reverse strand, counting down.
ATTTCATAATACAAGTCTCTCCTACCAAACATCAAGTTTGGAAGGAAGGAAAAGAAAGAGTACGGGATCTGAAGTCACCCTTACCCTACTGACACAGTATTAGAACACTGATGTTTTAGTCCATCAGTTTGCAGACTGACTCACTAGTTCTGGGGCGTCGCAGGCAATCTGGATGCAGGTGATCTTCAAGCTACACTTTGAGAGAAACAATCTACTATCACGGTGAGAAAAAAAGACATAATAAACATTTCCTTAAAGTTAGGTACGTGTCTTCTAGGCCAGGTAAATGTCCTCGAGTAAGCATCTCCTTTGTGGCATAGCAGGAATGGCTGTGTGCCATATGGCATATATCACCTCGAGGAGGTCACCCGCGGCGCTCGAGGAACAAGAACCACAGCACCGTCCCGCGTTACTCTGGTCTCAAGGGGATGCGTAGGCGCAGCCGCAAGCCCATTCCACACGCCTGCTTCCCTTGACCTGGAGGTTAAGGAAAACATTTTCTTGTCACCACTTGAAAATGGGGAGACTGCACGTAAGAACTGTATTGTCAGCTTCTGGGGAAAAGCGTACGATGCGGAACGACCCTGTGACCGTCCCCGGCGGGAACCATCTGCAGCAAGTGCGGACTCCCTGCGCTCACCGATCTACTGGCTCCCATCACACTGAGGACTTTGTGCAGTGTCGGGGAGACCACGCCGGACACTCTTTTCCTTCCTAGAGGACCCTTAGTCTCAAGGGGTGGGATGCGTGCGGCGCTAGGTTCGACCACCGCGGGGACCCACCCTTTAGCCTTCGCACAGTCCGCTCCCCTCACTTTCCCAGCCCGCTCGCAGGCAGCCGGAAGGAGAATCCACCCGCGACACCCTTCACTCACTTAGTCCAGAGCAACCAAGACGAGCGGCAAACATAGGCCTGCGAGCAGCTCCACGCCGAAGACTGAACCTTTCAATTTGCGCGGGAGAACCGAGACCCCTCCCAGCGGAAGTGACGCAATCGCGCACCTGCACCGCCTCCTGCGGTCTTCCGCTCGTCGACGTCCTCAGTCCTTCGCCTGACAGGACTCGGCTGAGCTCGCTGCTCTGCGTGCCGCCGCTACCTGGTCCACCGCCTCGGTCTCCTGAAGGCGAGGGCATGTCTAGCGCCGCGAGCCAAAGGTACAGGCGCCCCGGACCAAGGGTACCTGCGCTCCGGAAGTGGGGAGTTTTCGCTCTCCCTGGGGCTGCTGGGAGCTGTAGTTCTCGCCTGAGTGTAGCTTCCGTTCCAGGGGGCTGCAAAGAGCGCCGCCTCCTGGTTGTGTTTTTTGTTTTAGAAACAAGAACGTGGCTAAAAAAGCTCCGTGGAAATTAGTCCCTTCGTTCCAAACTCCGCTGCCCGCCCCGTTTCTTCATTCCTTTGAAACATCCTGACGTCTCTGCAAATCAAAGTTGAGTTCAGTTTAAACTGGGTTCTTCTCTGTGTTTCAATAGTGTTCTTGATTGAAATCCGTCCTTACCACTTCAGTGTCTGGCTTCATCCATTTTTGACGTAAGTTGGGAAAATTTTTACCTTTATAACAATATAGGGGGCTATGGAACACAGAGTTTAAAGCTATTTTGGGCCATTTGGGGCTGGATTCCCAGTTCTCATATTAACCTCAGGCCTGGTAACTGTTCTTTCTCTTTGAAATATTGTGCTGAAAAAATTGGAGGGAAAAAACCCCAAAACAAAACAAAACCCTTGGCCAGACTACAGAGTATGTTTTGTAGGCCTCATGGGGTTGCTATAGCATAGATTGTTCCAACTGAGTATGGGGAAGACTGTTTGTATAGACCACAAAATAGTGGGCTCACACTTGTCCGGTATCCTGCCAAGCTACCCATCGAATTTCTTCTGAGTCTTGGGTTGGGGAGTGGCTTGTCGTAGACCAAAGTGGGGCTATCTGGCTTCAGGGTAGAGTCATCCAGAGAAGTTGTGGGGCAGAGGCGTTTGGAATGGAAAAGTCTCGTAGAGCAGTTGTGGGACATCTGATGTAGCTGCTGCTGGCGATGAAGTGTTTGGGGTCATCCATGTGTATCAAAGATTAAGGAATGAAAAATACCCATTGAGGAGCATTGCGTCCTCTGTTGCATTTAGACTATCTTCTACGTGTTTCTCACATGCTTCTTTTAAAGTCTTTTCATGATCTGCATAAGTAACTTCTCTTATGCCAGTATGTTACCTTAAAAATTGTAGAAAATGTGCCACTTTTGAGGAAAATGTTTGTAGGAGCTGGGATGCCTCCTTCCCAGTTCTGGTCTTTAGAACTGAGACTAGGAAAGGAAAAGAGGAAGGTTATTTTCTCTCCGTCTTCTTGTAGCTGTGATAGACCTTATCCTGAACTAGCTTAGATCAGACTCTAGGGAAGCGTAAGGTTTAGTTCCAAACTGCAGTAGGTTAAAGAGAACTTAAATGAGGGCTGAATTTGTAGAGAAGCTATTCTTAAAATCATTAGCCTGCACAGTTCTAGTAATTGCTTTAATACCTTGGGTCAACCAAAAATATGCCACAAGTATTCCAGCCACATTGAATCCATTATGAAACTAATTTAAGAGGTTTCTACACTACAAACAGCTTATGTGTTTACCATTTGACTCCCAAGTTTCCCAACTAGGTTTTTGGCTGCAGTGTTTGAAGATTAAAACTAGAAATGAAAGCAGAAGTTAGAAAAGATTTCATTGAATAGAATATTTTTACACATAGGAAGAGAAAGACCATTTAAATTAATTTGTGCAATATGCCTCCATGTATTAGGTATGCTTGTGATTACTAAGTGGTGTGGGGGGACACAAAGAGATGGCCTCTGTCTTCAGGGAACTTAGGATCTTGTTCTGCAGATAATATAGGCATTCACAAAAAACTGAAATCACAAATCTGGTGGTGTTACTGAATTCTAAAATTAATAGTATAGACCATAGATTCTCAGCTCTGGTGTTACCGGTTCTCTGAAGTCTTCACCGAACTGGATATTTGACATGCACCCAAACATCCTGTGATAATTCCTTCCTTCTGACACTTCTCAAGTTTTCACATTATCTTAATTGGCTTTGTCCTCCAGTAATCTGAAAATCTCTTGGTGTAGGGTTACTAGATTTAGCAAATCTGAACAAAAACAGACAACAGATACATTTTTAGAGTGTATCTAATGCAATATTTAGGACATATACTAAAAAATAAAATCCAATTTTACCTGAAATTCAAATTTAACTGGGCATGCAGCAGTTTTATCTGACAGCCTTACCTTGAAGGCAGGGGTTGTGTCTATGTGTCTTCTTATTATTGGTGTATTAGTTTGTTTTCTTTTACTGTAAAGAAAACTCTGCAGCTCAGTATAGCATAAAGAAAATAGATGTATTTAGCCCACAGTTTTGAAGCATGAAAGTCTAAGTTGGAGCAGCCTCATCTGTTCAGCATGTGGTGAGGACTTCACAGTATGTGGCATCATGGTGGGAGTACATGCAAGAAAGAGAGAGCAGTCACATGGCAAGATGGGAAGCAAGAGGGATGCAGGGACCAGAATGCTTGTTGTAACAACCTGCTGTTTCAGCCACTAACCTGGCTCCCACAAGAACTACATTATTGGTGGTGCCTCCAATAACCTAACACCTTCTACTAGGCCCCACCTCGTTTCTCTTGTTCCTTCTTTCCTCCCTCTCTCCCTTCCTCCCTCCCTTCTTCCTTCCCTCGTCCTTCCTTCCTTCCTTCTTTCCTTCCTCCCTCCCTTCTTCCCTCCCTCCCTTCTCCCTCCCCCTCGCCCCCCGCCTTGCTGTGCTGAGGATGAAATCTGGGGCCATACTAGGGACCAAGTTGCCAGTGTATGAACTTTCAGAGGACATAGCCAAGCCCTGTATAAACCAGATCACCTGCTATCTAACACTACTGTTAATTTAAAAACTTTAAATTTGTAGACTAATATACAAATGCCATAGGTATGGCACCATGAATTCTAAGTTCTCTGGGCAGCTTCTGCCTTAAATATTGTATCTGGCTGAATGACCAGGTATCCTGATTTTTAATTTGGAAAATATTGCCTCCTTGTTATAGAGTAATGTTTTCTAAAGTATGGAACAGAGCAGTCTATTCGAGGCTTTGGTGATCGTTAGAGGCCCCTCTGGATGGCATCCTACCTTTGTCTAGTTCCAGTTAGGGTTGCTGGAACCACAGCTCAGCAACACCTGTCCTCATACCACCCAGATGCACACTCTGTACTTTCTAAGAAAGGTGAGAGTAAGGGTTCTCTCCAGTTAGCAGCATGGGAAAGCTTTTTCTCAACTCCTATTAATTACCAAACCTGAGAGACATGGAACTGGGGACAACCTCAATTGCTGGGCAAGTCATCATCCTCTTGTCATCAAGGAATAGGGCTACGTTTTATTTTGTTCCTCTTCTGAACTCAACATGGATGAGTGTTGTTTTAAAAAAGATTTTAAAGTATAAAGGTGAAGATGAGGCAAATGTGAACATTGCCAGTGATTAACATGAACAGAATACTTTTTTGTAAAGGTCTAGCTTTCTAGTCGAGGAATTTATTTTTAGGTGCTCATTTCTGTAGCTCAGTCAGATCTATTTTTATTTCCATTCAATTGTTTTTCTGTTTTTAAATTAATTGACTTTTGTTCATTGTATTTATTTTAACATTTACTTCTATTGTGGCAAGTGATGTATATAGTGTTAATGTGCAATTTGCTTTTTAAATAAATTTAAATTGAAAATGAGGTTATTTAGAGAAATCCTATGGAATAAATAATAGGACAAGACTTTCCTATTAATGGCAAATATGAATAAGCAAAATTTCCAAAATAGTTATTTCTCCCATTTTAAAATGATCCTTCAGCTATCATGTCATTTCTCTGTTCTTCTTATAGTAAAACATTTTGAAAGAATTGTCTGTACATTTGCTATCACAGATTCTTCCACTTCATTCATATATATATATATATATATATATATATATATATGCATCCCCACTGTGTATGTATAAAAAATTGAGGCAAAACACATACAAAAAGATACACTAATCCTAAGTGAGTTATCAGAAAGAGACTATATTGCCTCTATTCAGTCTTCCCAGAAAATTCCTTGCCTTTCCTTTCTGATCACAGAAAGCTCTGTTCTCCCAAACATAACTACTAGTCTGGCTTATTACTGCATACATTAGTTTTGCTTTGTGTGTAAAATTTATATAAATGGAATCATGCACTTTGTATTCTTACCATTTGGCCTCTTTTACTCAATATTGTCTTTGTGAGCTTCATGCATATTATTGAGAGAACCTGTAATTTTTTTCTTTTTCATTGTTTTCTATGTAGAATTCCATTATATAAATGTACCACAGTTCTTTTATTCTACTATTGATAGTTCTCTATTTCCACATTTTGGCTACTATTAACAATGCTTCTGTGAACATTCTTGTGCCTTTGGGTACATGTGACTTCAACTCCTCATACTCTCACCCACTCTACTTTAGCCCTGCTAACTTCCTTGCTAGTCTTTGAACATTCCAGGTACATTTCTAACTGAAGGCTTTTGCATGTTCTATTTCTTCTTCCCAGAATGCTTTTCTACTAGATATCTGTGTGGCTCTGTCCTTTACTTCACTCAGCCGTTTGCTATTAGGCTCCTCTCCAGTGAGTTATTCTTCAATTATGCTATTTAAATTGCAAATTTTATCCCTACCTTAGGACATCTGATTTTCTATTCTTCAATTTATTTTTCTCCATGTTACCACAATTTGACATAGTACATATTTTAGTAATTTGTTTTTGACAGTCTCCCACTTCACTACCCTGAAAGCTTTATAAATTAAGATATTTTAATCTGTCTTCTATACAATGCCTGGCACATAGTAGATTCCCAGTAAATACTGGTTAGATGAATGCACTTTGAAATTAGTTAACAGTCCGAATCTAAAATGGTAACTGACAGTTTTAGGGCTTAGGCATTTGGATAATGTGGCTATTTGCCAAGCTGTTTAACATAAATTTTAGAGAAACTGGCGTAGCATAGCTGTCTTCTAGGATATTGAAATATCAGTATCTAATAAGCTTTTCTATGAGAATCCTGAGTTATAACACTTAGAAAGTACTTAACATGTTTCAGATTTATTATATATATATGTTTCACGTACTTCACCTATTTAGCACTCATATTGATACTATGAAGTTGGTACACTTATTATCCCTATTTTACAAACAAGACAACTCAAGTACAAAGAGATCAGAACCCCATGTAGTTTCTTTCTAGATTCTGTGCTTTCAACTATTATCTTTGGATTGCCACTATACATAGGTATCGATAGAGAAATAGAGCGAAAAGTATTGTGAACATTTTCAAAGTTATCAATTTACCGATCTTCTTTTATGGTTTAAATTTATTTTTTAGATGACTTGAGAAAAAGGAAAGGAAAAACATTTATTTTAGAATCTAATATGTTGTATGTGGCACATGTTACCTCATGGAATCCTCAAAATAACTCTAGAAAATAACATTTTACTGCCCCATTTACAGGAGAAAAGAACAGAAGCAGAGAGAAATAGGTAATCTCGGTGTGATC
>PVJO010020220.1:0-32520 GCA_004026905.1 Hystrix cristata | reverse complement strand
GGTTCTTCCTACCCAGGAACATGGGATGTCCTTCCATTTTTTGATATCCTTTTCAATTTCTTTTTTTAGGGTGCTGTAGTTTTCGATGTAAAGGTCTTTTACTTCTTTTGTTAGATATATTCCTAAGTATTTTATTTTTTTGTGTGCAATCGTGAAAGGTATATCTTTTGTTATTTCTTTTTCGGTGGGTGTATTGTTTACACCCACCGATAACCTGAGTTTTGAGTACCTACTAAACATCATATGAATCTTCCATTTTCATCATTATTCATAGGAATCTTTTAAAGTAGGTAAGTGATATGAGACTTTTTTTGTTTAGAAATTGACAGACTGACTTCATGGAAATTATGGGACAGTTAGATTTCAGAAGTATATGAGATTAGATATTAAATAGTCTCTTACATTTGATGAAATGTCGGCCAGTGGTTGTCTTACAAAGAAATATAGTTGTACCATTAATTCTTCTACATTAAAAAGAATCCTTTATATACTTGTGGTAATGGATTCTGACAATGTATAAAATCATTAGTCTTCCTATAATGAGATATTTAGACATTTTTTTGTGTTCTTCTCTTGCCTTTCTACCATGACTGCTAGAAGATGGAGAACTCTAGGTTGGGTAGGGTCAAGGAGCAACAGAAACCCTTTAGTCAGTTTTTATAAGAGCTCCATGGCCTGCAAACTATCTCAGTAAGTGCTTTAGATATGAAGAGAACTGGCTAGTTGTAACCGTATCCATATTCATTGTCCTTTTAGGTTTTGGATACCAGGAGTGTCTCATTGTGAAAATGGGTTGTCGAAATGCAGAATTGACTTTTACCAGAATAATGAGGGACATTATACTTGCCTTTGGTATTCCTTTACCCTCTGCCTGGTTATTCTGAATCCTTGTATCTGGTTCCTTTCTGTTAGGTCTTGCCTGTGTTACAGATCATACTGGATCATCTTGCCTAGACTTGCCCTCTCAAGTAGGCATTGTTCCTCCAACTTTTCTTCTGTGATAAAATTTCTTGCTCTTCTACTTGATGAACTACACTTAATGAGTATCTGTGGTTACTCCTGGCTTAAAATGTATTATAACTTCCAGGTAACAATTACATTTCAAGAGGAGTCCTAGAATGGTGATTTAACCTCAATGAGTTACTCTAATTGCAGGGATGTAAGTGTCATGGTGGTTGGGGGCTAGAGATCTTTCCTAGTAATTCTTAAATAATATTGACAGCCAGCACACGTGAAAAGCAAATACAGAAGAAAAATGTGTTTATTCATAAATACTGATGAAATAATGAGTAAAAGTAGACATGTCAGGTAACATTCATTTGTAGATACTCATCTAAATGAGAATATATGAGTTATTTTTGAGAGTGGTAATAAAAATGGTTAGAATGGGGTGAGGGTAAGTTGTCCTTTTTAGTTGAACTAACATCGAAGGCAGGAACCGTGCTTTTGTGTTTGTGTCCTCCATAGGGTCTAGAAAAATGATTTATGTATAGTGTGTAATAATGGTTAGTTTAAATGAAATAGAAAATCCACGCAGAATAATTAATTAAAAATAAAACCTTTCATACATTTATTATTTTTTTACCTTGAAGAATCCTCTAAACCCATATAGAATAAAAAAATCTTTTAATGGATTTAGCCTGTGTGTGTGTGTGTGTGTGTGTGTGTGTGTGTGAGAGAGAGAGAGAGAGAGAGAGAGAGAGGCAGACAGAGACAGAAAAAGAGAGAGATCATTTAAAGAGGCTAGTTGAGATACACAATGGATTAAGAAAAAAATTAAAATGCATTTATTCTTCAATGAACTCCAGATTGAAGACATTTCTGTGACTCCTAACAAGTAGTGCTGACAAGGGAGTCTTCAAGTTGTCTATTCATCCCTCTGTGAGACGTGAGTGGTTTTTTGTGTTTTGTTTGGCTTTCTAAATTTTGACGAGTCTCAGGTGTGTGTTAATAGAAATGCTGTGGTTAGAAGTCCATTATAATGGCATCTGGGAAGGAAAACTGATTTTAGGATATTAGCAGTGAGAGAGAATAAAAAGTGCAAAGAAAACCCTTTCAATGATATGAAACACAAACTGGCTGGGAGCAAAGGGAGGGATAAAATGATAGAGATCCTTATTAAAATTAAAAGCCAAAGAAAAGTGGGGAATAGTGTCAAAGGCAATGCTGCATGAATCATCCACAGGACTAACTAAAATAAAAAAGAATTACTGTTGGCAGTTCATGTTTTATGTAGAAAACAGTAATTTCTTTCCTAGATGTATCTGACAGGAAACCTAGCAGTGGAAAGCTACGGTTGAGGGTGGACCTTGTTTTGGTGAGTACATCATAATGGTGCAGAACTAGAATACACAAAGCTCTCCAGAGTATTAGTAAATCAAGTTTTATGCTGGGAATATGTAACGATAGAAGCATGTTCACTCTACCCATTCATAAGTAGGAATGATGATAAATTTCCATCTGATTTATAGAATTTCAGTTCACTTATGCTATTTATAATATATATTGTGAAGCATTTACCTATATTACTAGCTAAGAAAGATTACTGAAGACTTAAAGATGTCCAAGAATTACCAATAAACATGTATTTATTGACCACTTCTGTATGTAATATTGTGTTAGGTACTATAAAGAATAATATGTATTGAATATAGATACACACATCCCCCCAAAGATATTGAAGAAATATTTACAAATGTATTGAGCAATAATATCATAGAGAGGTGCAGTGGAAATGTTAAAGTTGGAGATCTTGTCAAGTCTCAGAATCAGAGGAAATACAATTGTATGCCTTAAGTGAGACTTGGATGATAAGAAAAGTTGACCGGGTGAAGTTACCACCATTATATAGACAGAGAGAGTACATGCAGCGACCTGGAAATGAGATGAAATGTGGCATATCCTCAGCATGTGAATAAGCCCAGTGTAGCTGAAGGTTAGGAAATAATGGCAAGTTTGGCTGAAAGTGAGACTGGAGAGTAGGGCAGGAGTCATATCGTGAGGGACTTTGTAGGCCATGTTGGGGATTTTAACCTTTATTCTAAAGAAGACAGGAAACTATGAAAGGATTTAACAGCATAAAATTACTGATGGAAAGTGCATTAAAAGAGATGATATACTCTCATTTTAAGCTAACTCAATTTATTTCAAACAGATGCATAAAACATAAAATTGTACATAATAACGGGGTATCATGAAACCTTTTGATACATATATATGTTGTATAATGTTTGAATCAGGTTAAACATGTCTCTTAAAATATTTATTATCTTTGTGGTGATAAAATTTACAATCCTTTCTTCTAACTTTTCAAGATATACAGTACTTTATCATTATTGATAGTCACTGTTCAATAACACACCAGTATTTCTTACTCCTATCTAAATTAGTACCTAAAAAGACAAATGATAAAGAGTGCTGGCAAGAATGTAGAGAAAATAGGTAGCATACTCTTGGGTGAGGTCAAAATGGGAGATCGTATTAGGTAGCTGATTATCTTTTGTTGGCCAGTTTAATATCCAGGCCTGGCTATTGGACTGTGCTTACCAGACCTTGATATGGAGTAATCCATTTGTGCTTCATGAAACCACTTTTGTGCTTTTGAAACCACTTAATGATTCTCAAATCTCAAGTACCTGAAGAAATTCTGGCTGGGTTGGCTTTATGGTTTCATTTTAATAAATAAATCTGTATTAGGAGATGTTAGTTTTAATTTGGTATGTGTTAGCCAATCGAGAGAGACATTGATAACTTGTTCCCCCTCCAAAAATAAAAGAAGAAGAAATACAAAAGGGAAGGAACAGTGGAGAAAAGGTAAAAATATGTTACCCTGTAGCAAGATGGACTATAATTAGAACTTGGTAGCTTTGTCATATGTTGTCAATAATCGGAGTGAAATATGGCTGCTTGGATACACTTATATTATTGCTCATTTGACTTTTGATTTTAGCTTGCATAGGGACTTACTTACCTGAGCTTGCATAGGGACTTATTTACCTGAGCAAATCCTTAGTTCTTTTCTAAAGATACTCTGGCCTTGAACTAACCATTAATGAGATTCACTTAATGAAGTCATGTTGTATAGAGCATCCTGAGCTCCAAAGAGAAGGATTTAACATGAGAAGTCTTGATTAGAACAGCTATCGCCTGCTTGTTTGCACCTCAGTTCTTTGGAAGAAAAAACATGTTTTGAAGAAATTCCTTTAATAGGGCCTTGGGAATGTAGGCAGGCTGCCTCCTTATATTCACACTTCCCTAATTACAATATTGAGTATGTGTCTGTGATGGGCCTCTTTTGGCAGGTGTATTGACTTTCTTCTCCTTCTTGATGTTGATGTAATGTTTTTACAGAATGGCAGAGGGTACTGTGAAGAGATCCTGATGTAAAGTGTGAACATAAAGAAAAGTGTTTCCTCCTGCTCTGGCTCACATTCTAGGGAACGTCCCAGAGTGTGGTTGTAAGAGAATAGCATATAGCAAACCCTTCCTACTTTTCTTTTCTCTTTAAGCTAGAATAGCTAGCATACATTTTTCCACTTAGGATCATTAACTTCTAGTTTCTGTATACAGAGATGATGCTGTCATTGAATTTGGTGGTGCCTCTCATGTTTTTCGTTAGTATATGGCTTGCGTCTGAGCTTTCCATTCACCTTGCTTCTCCATGGATCGATATAATACCTCTAGTAGACAACGGTCAAGGTGAGGCTTCTGGTTCATGGCTGTGATAACTGAGCAGATCTCACTGGCCTCCGTGGGATGCAACTGTAACTTTGACCTCAAGTGCTGTGCTCTCTTTAGCTGAGTGAGATTGCCTGATGGGAACCAATGGCTCTTAGAAGGCAGAACTCATGAAAATGTGCCTGTTTAGTCATTGGAATAATGTATTGCTGAAGAATGTGGAGATGACTCCTGTTGAAATGAGAAAAATTAATGTTTATGGTCAGTTTTTGCATCTCTTAAGGAAATAAGATCCTAGAATTTTGTGTTCTGTTTCTACCCACAGTATCTCATTCTCTTCTATTATGGGTGCTTTCTAAGTCAGGGGCTATCACCAAATTATACTTCACAACTTTTTGTTTGAGACTTATAAGTGTTTTTTTTTTTTCCTTCAAGTTTTGTTTCCTTAATGTCTGCAAGTTGTGTTTACACTGTAATGCTGTTTGTATTTATCCACAGCCTAGAATAATCTATTGATGGCATTTACTTCTAGAAAGTAAGGAAAATATGTTTCAGTTTGCTGGAAGACTGTTTTATGCTTTTCTGGGTTAAAAGGAACAGCAGCAGCAGCAGCAGCTCTGGGCGTTTGGTGTCATAGACTGTCATCGGGGCATTGTCCCAGGATGTTTAGTAGAAGTCATTCCATTTTGAATATATATTGGTTCCAAAGAAAATATAGATGTGCTTCTGGAGTAGCCGCAGACACACGCTGCTAGGCTTGTAAAATACAGATGAAGGCAGTACTGTGCTGCAACCAGCTTTCTCTGGCTAGTAAGAACCACTTATATTTCTTTCCAGTACTGTTGGATGATAGAACATTCGTAAATTGAGATCAGCTGTGATGGGCGTATTTACACCATAGAAATAGGCAAAGCTATCGGTCTCCTTTTGCAGAGTCAATTGTTAAACACTTGGAGCACACTACTGGCTGAGGGCTATTATCACATCCATGAGGCCTACCTTAGAGTAGACTTGACACACTCCATTCTCATTCTGGATTTTGGACTGCCCCAGTGATCCCATGGTCTTTGGGGGAAATACAGAGGATTAAACAAGCTTAAATTCATACTTTTGAAAATGAGTAAGAAACAGCTAAGTCATTTGCAGGAAGAAGGGCCAGGATGGGGCTGAATTCCCATTCAATTTATTGCATTTGCAGCAGTGTCAGCTAGCAGGCTGATTCCAGGTGCTAGCCATTTACTGTAAATAAGAAATATGGACTCTTTTGTTAGTGGAACAATCTACCAAACAAGTACCTTCCTGTCCATTCATTGCCAAAGGAATGAGAGGAACAAAAAAAGTCATCAACTTGAGTGTACTCTGTAAGTGCTTCGGCTCCCTGGCAGGCGCTCATGTATTTCATGTGAATCCATCACATCCTTGCAGATTCTCTTGGCTTAATGATTGTCAAAACACTGTGTAAATAGTCAGTGATATTGAAGATCACAATTTGCATAAACTGTATTTTTTCTTTCTTTTTTTGACTACAAAAGGACTTCCTTTTTTTTTTTTTTTAAAGAATGCCTCACACACCTGGGTTTTAGTGCTTTCATTTTTAGAATCAACATTCATCCTACTTGGCAGCTAACATTTTTGACTTTCAAAACACTTTTGGAACACTCCTTGACTTTAAAACTCATTTTACTAATAAAATTATTTACAAACAAATATAGGAAATTTTTCATTGAGATCATTTTAAAAAGTAGGCATCTAAATGGAAAATGAGACAAAAGATATAAGCAAAGCTATTTACAGAAAAAATGAAGTATCAAAAAAGCTAGAAGAAAGGACTTTTTAGTATTTTCACTGTAAAGAAATGATACATGTTTTGAGGAACTAGATATGTTTGCACTGATTTATACCTTATACAATGTATATATGTATTGAAATAACATAAGGTATCCCATAAATTTTCAATTTTTATGTTTTTATATATAAGCTAAAATAAATTTGAATTAAAAATAAATAGCTCATAAATATACAAAATGATTAACTCATAATTGACAAGTGCAAATGAAAACAATATGGCAATATTGGTCTACAATGTAAGCTTAATAATCACTCTTATATACTATTGGTGGGTGGGAATATAAGCTGACAGTAGGTTAATTGGAGAATATTTGGCAAATGTAAAATCCATTTAACTTTGCATCCACCATTCTTGGAATTTATTTTGCAGAAATAGCTGCATGTAAAATAAATAAATATATAGATAGACAGATAATGATATTCATTGTCACATTGTAATAGTACAAAATCTGACAAGTATCATTAGGGATGATCTAATTTGTTGTATTAATTATGGAAAATTCAGACAATGGTGTACTTTGTACCCACTAGAAAATATGGGGTCGATATATTTGTACTGACATAAGAGGTTCATCATATAGCATTAGGTAAAAAAAAAATACTGTCCAATGATAAGTCTTATTTTATTTTCATTTAAAAATTATATATTGTTCTGCACTATATTTCTGTACTATTAGAATATATGATGGGAAGATACTACTTTTATGTTTAAACTATACTGGGAAATATTTTTGTCTTCATACTGTTCTTCAACCTTATGCCTCTCTACCATCAACATATTTTGAAGATATTCCTGTCTCAGTCTTCCTACCTGCTGCTTCCTTAAAATTCCAACTTGAAGATGAGCCATCTTTTAACCATCCATCTATTCATCCACCCAGCCTCATATTAATTGATTTACTTAACCACCAAATCATTTCATGCTTATTTAAATCATTATCAAATTGTAGAAGCAATGCTTACCCTTGTCCAAAACAAAACAAAAACAATAAAAAACATTAACAAAAATGATATAGTTGAGAGTGGCACAAAGTGAAAACTACAGCCTGTACTTATTGTCCAAAGGCAGAGGCAATCATTATAACCATTTCCATTCTAGTGGTAAGTTTTATACCGTTAAATAATATGCTATTATTATAATATTAATATTTATATCAATATTATTATCTAATAATAATATGCCAATACACCCTTCATTGTCTCTTCTGTCCTCTATTCTTTTCTCCCTTCCTTGTCTATCTATGTCGGGTTAAGAAGAAATGCATATCAGAAAATTTTAGCCTGACATAGTGTATAATTTGAGATACTTTATCAAAATGGGAAGGTATTTAAGTATAGCACATGAGTAGGGGGCATCCAGCATAAAAAAAAAAAAATGAGAAGAACCAGAGAGGAAAAGGACTACTGAGGAAATGTGCGGCCTTCTATGTACCCAGTTCCTTACCTGCAAACTGAGAAGGTCAGGCATGATTTGGTGTTTTGACTGTAATTGAAATTCTCAGCCAGAGTTCCTAGGGCTTCTGTTGACATGATCAAATTGGGGAAACCCCATATGGCTTTTAAGCCCTAAAGATTTAGGTTTGAATTGCAACTTTGTTTTACATTTTGTAACTGTGTTATCTTAGAGCAACTTGTTTAACTTTTGGATTCCCGTGTCTTTACCTGTAGACTGTCAATAATATTTTACTCAATACTACACTGTAGGAGTTAGTTGAGGAGGAGGTGGAGGAGGAGGGTGGCAGCTAATACTTATTGACTGCTTACTGTGTGCCAGATGTGATTTTAAGGGCTTCGTGTTTGTGAAGTGCCTTACAGAATAGTAACTACATGAAAAAGTGCTACTGTTGTCTCGTTTATAATGAAAAAAGACCCAATAAGAACAGGTAAAATAACTTATTCATAGCATATATGTAGCAAATGATACTGCCAGGAATCACGCTGAGGCAATTAGACTGCAGAAAATGTAGTTATACTGTAATACAGTTATATCCTAAAGTACCTACCATGGTGTATGAAACACAGCAGTACTAAGTACAATATATATTTGTTTCTTTCTTCTCTTTACCAGACTGATAGATTTTGCTTATTCAAGCCAAAGGAACCTGTCTAATATTATACAAAGTTATACTCCCTTTTCTCTTTTTTTTCCGAGAAGCAATCCCCTAAATACTTTGCTTTGAACTCTGAACCGCTATGCAAATGTTCTCATTATTATATAAAGGTTTAACAACAGGTTGGCTCAGGGCGAGCTGTTAATAGTTTCTCAAGATGTGAGCTCAGGCTCATCATTTTTTTCCTGCAGTGTTCAAACCCAAGTATGCAGGAGACCTGACAGCATTCCTAGATATTCATATTTCCCATAGCGTCTTAAGGAACATGTGAAAATTGAGCCAGACCTAGATCTCAAAGTAGATAGACAAGTTCAAGTAACAACCATGATACACATAACAAATATATCTATTTTTGCAAGGAAACACGATTACTGGAGGAGGAGATAAAACAAGGCAAGGAAACAATGGTCAGTCTCAGTGGGAGACTTTATTTGGAAGAAGTCAGAGACAAAACAGAAACTTGTACAAGTGGCTTTTTTTCAGTTTTGTGAGCTATCTTTTACCCTTACATATACTTTTGACCAATGACATTTTTCTTTACTGTTGTCACCGTAAGCTAACCCATCATCATCTGTCATCTACTACACTGAAATACCTTCCAAACTGGTCTCTACATCCCCACTAGAGAGGACCTAAAAACCAGGTGAAGTGAGTCCGTTGACATGGTTAGTGTTGCTGGTTTCTGGGAGAGCAAGAAAGTACAAAAGCATCACTTTCTGTCTACCTTTTTTGTCTCTTTAGGCTCTTCTTTCACAGTGTTTCAGCAATGTGTTTTCATCATTATTGTAAATGTCCATTATGTCAAAATGTCATGGCAGAGTGTTACAGCTCTGCAGGAGACCAAGCGCCACTCAGAGAGTTGGAGAACTCAGGTTTATTTACGTCGATGGACCTGGGAGAGTTTGTGTTCTCAAAACCTGGGACTTGAACACAGAAAGTCTTGGGGCTTACATAGGGAGTTCAGTTTTGGTTTTGCAATGCATGAGTGGGGTTACAGAAGCAGAAAGGGTGGGCTAAGTCCCATCTCCCTCTCAGGAAGGCACAGGACTAGGGACAGGTTGGGTCAGCCATTACCTGCCTCATTACCATTTCTAAAAAACTGGGGAAGGACTTCAGGACCCTTTGTCAGGAGCCTAGAGTCCTGGGTCCTGGAGGTTTCCTGCCTCAAACAGTGCATTTGAAAGACAGTGTCAGTTTTTGAGGGTGCTACCCTACTAGCTCTGCTTTTGCTTTTAATTCATTCTCAATGCAGCTCCAAAGCGATTGGTTTCAAAACAGTAAGTCAAATCCCATCATCCCTTGCTTAAAAGTTTTGCTTCCCCACGCACTTGGGCTAGGATAAGATCCAAATTCCTTATCAAGACCTGTAATGTTGGGCAGGTTCTGGACACCGTTTACTTTTCAACTTTCCTTCCTACTGTTGTGTCCAGAGGTGGACTGTGAGCTGTGCTGGAAAGTGCAGCTCCCAGTGATCACAACCCCAACTACAGTAAAGAATTAAAGAAAGTGAGTTTAAACTAAGAGAAGACAATTTATTCAAAGATGGCGGAAAAGGGGGCAAAGAGAGATGGGGAGCATTTGAAAGTGAAATACTCATGGACCCTTCTCTGCAGTCCCTTTTTATTGGGTTTATCCTTGAGTTGGCCCTTGGAATCCGATTGGTTCCTGGGCTTGTCTGTCACCTTTGCCTCAGATTTCTCTTAGCCGTATGAACTTTCTTTGCCCTTTGGTAGAGTCTAAAATTATGAGCGGGGACCTTAGGGCCAGGTTATGTAGATGTAAGGATCAAATAAAGGAGAAGTTTGTGATTTTTATGTTAATCACACTGAGACCCTCTCTGAAAGTAGTTCCTTTGCCTTTGTCTTTTTAATTGCTGGAATCTAACTGCCTTTATGTTTCTAAGTATTGGATTATAGCAATCTTTGCCTTCCAGAGTCTGGCTGTAGAGATCAAAATTGTCTATTAATTTTTAATAATGTTCAGTGAGGCCTTTACCCTTCCTTATCCTACCCTATCTATGGGGACCACTGTCCGTATGCTACTACTGTTCTCAATTCTAATTATGTTGATATGTCTTTATTTTCTCAGTCTGATCATCCTAACTAAGCCCTTGCACATCTTATTCCCTCTAATTAGATCATTGATCATTCTTTTCCCCCTTTGTCTAGTTAAGCAAATATTGTCATTTTTCAAATCTCAGACCAAGTGTCTCTTCTTTAAACAAAACCTATTTAACCATCACATACTAGATTGGGTCTCTAAGCACCACAGATATCTCTTTATCATACTTATTATAATTACAATTAAATACTGTAGTTAATTATTTTATATATGTTTATCCTGATAGATTTTTGACTTCATGAGAGCAAGAATCATGTCTGTCTTCCTCACAGTACTGTATCCTTTGTGTCTGCTAAGTGTGTGTTTGTGTGTGTGTGTGTGTGTGTGTGTGTATAAAATATATATATATATAGTTGATTTTCCATATGTACCGAATGAGTCAAACTAAGGGACATCTGGTTTGTGACTCTCTCACGTAGGTGAGAGTAATGGATTTTTTCATGCTCTGCTATAATCCTGTACTTGATTTTGAATGTGATAATCATATGTTTTCTTTTTGATTTTACCAGTATCTAAACACTCAATGGTAGCCTTAAGGAAACTTGAAATATAAAGTTGAAAATACTTGAAGTTAATAACTTCTTAGAAAGCATAATTCTATATGGACAGACACTAGCAGTATGTGCCTAGAACTTAGTTGTTTTTGTTAAAGTCTGGTGAAAGGCAGAGAAAATTGTTAGAGAATATGGATCAGTGTGCTCAATAAAAATCCTGCCAAGTTTTCTGTCTTTAAAGTGTATCTTTAGGCTATGACTAAATAAAAGTAATCTTTTAATTGCAGATGAAATATCAATTCCTGCCAGTTTTATTACTATGAAGGTAATATAATTAGCGAAACTCAGTTGAACAGATTGTTATCTTACTGAATCTTCCATTGTTCCTTTTGTGGTGTTTTGGAGACATTTATTGAGACATCTAAGTAGGGCAGTTGAGAGCTGATTTTAACTTTATTGAAGGAAGTGTTGGCTTAAATTAGTATTTTAGAAGCATGAATCTACTGTTCCATTTTAACATCAGGTGATCATAATGTTAACAAAGTCCACAGCCACCAGTTGCTTTTACTTAGCTCTAATTACTCCCCTGAGAATAAGGATTTTGGTAACCCAAATTTAAGGCCATCTTATCGGACCCTTGCCCCAAATATCCCCATGTGTCAATGAGGGAACATAAGTCTGATATGGTGAAGACTATGATGACCTGGTGCCATTTCGTAGGACCTAAAAGTTGAAATATCTGAAAAGGATGCCTAATAATAGAAATTTAAATCAGAACAACTCTGAGTCGAAAGAGACCAGAAACAGACCAAATCACCTGTCTTTTAGAATGACATATTTGTCATTTGGCACACAACCTAGAACTATGTTTTTCATGTGTGAATGTAGGAGTCGAAGGGAAAAAATTCCCACCAATTAATTTTCTATTATGATCCTTTTTTTTTTTTTTTCTTTTTTTTTGAGACAGGGTCTTGCTATGGCAGTTCAGGCTGGCCTTGAATTCACCATGTAGCCTAGACTGGTCTGGAAGTCCCAGCGATCCTCCTGCCTTAGGCTCCCGAGTGCTAGGATTATGGGCACGTGCCACCATGCCTGGCCTCTATCGTGATTTTTAAATGACTGATCTGAGCAGTTTTTAAATAATCTGATATATAATTTACTCACCATGCAATTCAGTGATTTAAAGTGTACAGTTCAATAGTTTATTTGGAGTTGTGCAACAATCACCTCTACTTAATTCCTTGACAACCATCAGTCTTTTTCTTTCTATGGATTTGCCTAATCTGTGCATCTCAAATAAATAAAATCATTTGACATGTGAGTTTATTTTGGTGACTAGCTTGTTTTACCTAGTATAATGTTTTCAACATTCATACATATTGTAAAACAAATTATTACTTTATTCATTTCATTGTCAAGTAAGATTTAATTGAATAGATACACTACATTTTTATCGATTCATCAGTTGATGGCCAGTTGGTTTGTTTACTTTGGGGATGAGGTTATTATAAATAATGTTGCTATATAAACATTTCTGTATGTATTTTTATGTGGATTCATGTTTCTTTTTTGGGGGGAGGGGGTGCTGGGGATCGTACTCAGGGCCTTGGGCCTGCTAGGCAAGTGTTCTACCACTTGAGCTAAATCTCCGACCCCTTATGTTTCTTTTTTTTTTGATACACTTAGGAATAAAATTGCTGAGTGTAATGTAATTCTATGTTTAACCTTTTGAGGAAGTACTAAACTTTTTTGTTTAATTTTATTTTATTAGTAGATGTGTGCGATTCATGCAGTTTGCAGTCATCTTGGAGAGTAGTTACATGTACATATTACAGCTTGTTTTGTTCTCTAATCCCCTTCCCTTTCCTTCACCCTTCACCCTTCCCCTGTGGTGCCCCTATTGCCTTTTACATACATTATTTGTCTTAGCTCATGTTATGACATGTTTACATTAATTAACTTTTATGTGGATCCAAACTGTTTTCCAAAGCTCCTGTGTCATAGTATACTCTCAATCAGTGATATATGAAGGTTCCAGTTTCTCTACATCCTCACCAGCACTTGTTATTTTGACTTTTAAATTATAGCCATCCTTCTGGGTATAAAGTAGCATCTCATTTTTATTTGCATTTTCCTAATGGCTAATGAACAGCTTTTCATGTAGTAATTATCTGTATATCCATTTTCACAAATGTCTATCAAATAGTTGGCTAATTTTTAAATTTGTGTTTTTATTGTGGAATTGTAAGAGTTCTTTATAAATTCATCTAAAAAATGAGCTGGAATTTTGGGAGCAATCATGATAAAACTATATGTTTGATGAATAGTGTTGTCTAATAATATTAAGCCTTTTGATCCATAAATATGCAATGTCTTTTCATTTAGGCATTTTAAAATATCTTTCACCAGTATTTTCAGTTTTAAGAATATTAGTTTTCTATGTTTATTTTTTCCTAAGATTTTCTTATTTTTGATGATATTTTAGATTAAATGTTCCTAATTCTTTTTCAATTTGATCATTGGTAGTGTATAGAAATTATACTGGATTTTATATATTGATCATGTATCTTACAACCTTACTGAATGCCTTTATTAATTTTAGTGCCTTTTAGTTGTTTTCCTCAACATTTTCAAAATGCAAAGTAATGCAGTTGGTGAATGGAGATATTTTTGTTTTTCCTCCCAGTCTGGATACCTTTTATTAATTTTCTTGTCTAACTACCTGATTATAATCAGTCTAATTTTGAGTAGCAGTGGTAAGAATAGGACTAGGGAAGTAGTGCAGGGGTAGAGCACTTGCCTAACATTCTTGAGGCCCTGGCTTCAACCTCTCGTGCAGAAAAAAAAAAAAAGAGGGCTAAGAGGAAACATGTTTATACCCTTGTTCCCTTGTTCCTAATCTTATTGCCTCTGAGTTTTTCATGGATTTTTTTTTATCTCATTGAGGAACTTCCTTTTTATTTTTGATTTAAATGTTTGTATAATGAAAGGTTAAAGGATGTTGTAAAAATGCTTTTTCTGCAACAGTTGAGGTGATTGTGTATTTACTTCATTGAGACTGTGAATTACATAACATGATTTCTGGATGTTAAGTCAAGTTTGAGTTCCTGAGAAAAAGCCTACCTGCTCATGATGTACTGAATCATCTATTTTACATGTTGTACAATTCAGTTTGCTAGGCAATTTTTTTTGAGGATACTTTAAGTATATATTTATGAAAGATACTTGTTTGTAGTTTTCTTGTGATGTCTTTGTCTGATTTTGGTATCAGAGCAATTCTAGCCTCATAGAATAAATTGAGCCAGGCATAGTGGTACACACCTATAATCCCAGCACTCAGGAGGCTGAGGCAGGAGGATCTCAGTAAGTTCCAGGCCAGCCTGAACTACATAGTGAGACCCTGTTTAAAAAAAAGAAAAGAATGAGTTGGGAAGCATCCCTTGTCTTACATTTTTAGAAGAGTTCATGAAGACTTGATATGAATTCTTTAAATATTTGGTAGAATTCACTAGCAAAGGTATCTGCCCCTTGACTTTTCTTTCTAAGAAGTTTTTAAATAATTAATTTAATTGGTTTATTTATATTTATTCCATTTTTCCCTTTCCCCTTTCTTTCCTTTTTCCCTTCTTTCTTTTCCCCCTTCTCCCTTTCTAGTTCTCCTCTCTTTTGAATATTATCTTCCTTTTATATAATATCTATTATACCTCTTGTCCTTGTTTACACTTATGGTTTCTCAGAGAAACAGTTCGATGTGTAAATAGGGAAGGGTGGGGGAGCAGAAGGGAGGGGTGGGGAAGAGGAGCAAAAACCAAGATACATCATGTACAGGTACAAAATAACCATGATGAATGTGATCATTATGTATACAATGTACCAATACATGTTCTTGGTAAAAAAAAAAAAATTAGTTTATTTAGAGGTCTATTTTAATTTTTTTTTTCTTATTCAGTCTCAGTAGTTTGTGTCTTTCTGGGAATTTGGCCTGTTCATCTAAGTTATCTAACTTGTCAGTGTATAGTTTTTCATGGTATTCTCTTGTAACATTTTTCCTCCTGCAAAATAAATAGTGATGACTCCTATTTGTTTGTATTAAATTAAAGCATACACCTTTATATAAAATATCTGTTTTGCCAGTCATATTGGCAATGATGAATATAATGTAAACTCCTACTCCATAATCCCACAACTCAAATACGAGGGCATTACTTTTTTTCTACATTGTGCGTATGTGTCTGTATGTATGTCTTCATTGAGATTGTGATTTTTATTAATTTTGTAGCCTGATTTTTAATTCACATTACATAAGCATTTTGCAGTGTTTTAAAAATTATTTTCACTGATTGATGACATGTTAAATATAGTATTATATGGCTATAGCAATTTATTTTTGAACTTTTAAATTGCTTCTTACATTTTGCTATTATCTGCTGAAGTCAGTGTGTATACATCTTTTCATACATATTATTCTGCATTTGTAGGTTTATATCTTGAACTCTCTTAGCATTAAGTCATGAATATTTTCAATATCATTAAAGATTTTCACACCTAATTGTCAATTACTATATAATATTTCACCATATGCCATAACTTATTTAACAAATCTCCTGCTGTTGGACATTTAGATTTTTCCAACCTTGGTAGTTTAAATATTGCTGATATAGCTATTAGAACATACATTTTTAGTTACATTTTAGATTATTTTCTTAAGATATATTGTATCAAAGTGTGAGAATTTTTGTTCTTGCCCTAATTTTGCTATTATGGTAGAATCATCGCCGCCATAGTGACATACTATAACTAACATAACACTTGTCGTATTTTTGAATATCATATATTTTTATTATTAGGACTAATGCTACTATGAGATTCTTGCTCATGATTTTTGACTGCATTTTCTAAGATAGGCAATTTTAAAAAGTTATTATAGAACCATAATAGCTAATTTGCCATCCAGAAAATGAATGACAGTTTATATTCTCACTACCAGTGTATGAGTTTGTCTTTCTGCAGAATTTCTAATACTGAGTTAGACTGTTATTTTTTAAAAAATATTGTTAACTTGCTAGATGTTAGCAGTATTTGTTAGCAAAGAGGGGATAAAAATATAGGCTATTAGGGAAAGAGATAAACTTTTTGAAGGTCTTAAGAAACAATTAGGATGATCTTAGGGTGTAGTTAGGCATTTACAGGAAATTATCTACCCATATTGAAAAGATGTGGGATCACTATTGGTCTAGAAACAATATTTTTAGGCCAATAAGCATGATGATGATAAAAATTATTATAAATGGATGCACTGTTGATTTATTTCCTAGAAGACTAAAGTAGAATACACATTACCAAGGACCAGACTTTTACCTTTCTCACATTGTTTCATTTCTTACATCAGTTATGTCTGATGAGGTAGTTGGTATCTGTGAGCCTAAAGAATTTAAGAAAGAGAGTATTTTAAAGGGGGACAGGGAAAATTTCAGCAATTATTTCTTCAGAAAATGAAAAGTAGGGAAACTAATTGAAAGAAGAAGACAGATGCCTTGGTTCTTGCTTTGTGGTGGCAATGAACATTAGTGGGAGGGCAGCAGGATAAATTTACTCAATTCTGAAAATAAAGAAAAGAGAAACAGTAAGAGTGCTAAGAGTGTGCGCGCACACACACACACACACACACACACACACACACATACACACACACTCACTCTTTCTTTTGGCCTAGGTGTAATTTCAAAGACTTAGACCTCGAGATCAATGAAATTATTAAATCAAATAAAATTAATAATTCCTGATAGAAATTACAAATTGTGGATTGCTTGTTCTGCCTCCAATTGTCTGCTTGCTATAGTGAAAATTACTTAACTAACTGAACATCAGTTTCCCCATATTTTATATGCTGAATGAGGTAAAGCTACTTCTTAAAACACTATTACTCCTTAATGAGCTGGAATATAGAAAGAAAAATGTGTAAGTACTAATGGGATTAGAACATTTTATTTGCATCCTAGTAAACTGAAAATGTGCCCTTTTAAGTACCACCAATAAATTCTTACTGAAAATCTCCTAAAACTTAGTCATACAGAAAAGAGAAGCATAGGAATATTAGATGTAGTCAAATGCATCAGTTAAAAAGAAAGCAAAAACAAAAACGTGACCTCCAAGTTGACTTGACCACTCACTTTAAACTTGACCACCCACCTTACATGGATGACCTTAACATTTGGTGATAGAAACATCTCAGAATGAGCTACTTAGCTATCAAACTGCACTTCATCATACCTCTAACCTTTCCTTCTTTACAGATTAGCCTTTCAGCTGTTTCAAAGACAATATAGATGCTACGAAATGGCAACTTCTCATCGGAAGATCTATACACTTAACTTATCCCTTCATTATTTCTTTCTTCCATTTCTAAGCAAAGATCAGAGCATACTGAGGTATATGGCAAATCCTTTCACTTGAACTCCAGAAATTTTCTTTATGCATCTACAGTGGTACCTTGGTTCATGAACTTAATTCTTTCTACAGTTCTGGTCACAAACCAAGTTGAATGAGAACCAAATCAAATTCAATGGTTAGGTTCCTTGTTGACCTTGTGGAGAAATTGATTCAGTTCTCATCCAGTTCAGTTTGTGATCAGAATCATGGGGAGAATTGAGTTTGTGAATCAAGGCACCACTTACTATCTTTGGTGTCCTTGCTCTGTAGAGTAACCCTGTTTTGATTTTCTTCAGCATTGTTTTTTGGGGGGATGGTGTGGGGAGTCTTCTCCCTCATCATTTAAAGCTTGTTTAAATACCTCTTAGGCATTAAAGAAAAAAACATTGGTAATTATTCTTCCAAATTTGTAACCCCAATCTACTAACAGGAAAAAAAACATCAGTTTATTTAAAAATAAATCACCAGCTCCATGCTGTACCCTTGCTTTATATTTCCTTTCCTATAGGTTAATCTTTTTGAGCATTTTCTCCACTAACTATTCTACTTATGTGTTCAATTAACTCTTTTATTTTATGCAGTCTGTTTTTATGCTATGCTACTTATCTGGCCAAGCTACTTATCCTTTTTGATAAATTTCTCCTGACTAGCAGGTTATTCTTGGCTGAATATAAAAGATACCTCTGAGTAATTGACACAATTGATTACCCAGTATCAATTAATACAGTTGCCAGTCTTGAAACATGCTATTCCCTTGGCTTCTCTCCTATTTTTTCTTGTATTTCTCTTGTTACTTTTTTTTGTTGATTTATAGGCAACACTGAACCTGTCCATCTCTCTTTTTTTATTCTTCTCTTGTTTTTTTCTTTCTTTTTGTTTTTGGATCTGTATTTACCTTTTGGGTTTCGCATATAAGCAAAACTATGTAATATTTAACCTGTGTGTTTGATTTATTTTACTTAACATCATGGTCTCAAGGTGTGTCCATTTTCTTACAAATGACTCATTTATTCTTCTTTATAGCAGAGCAGTGCTCCGCTATATATAAATACCACATTTTCTTTATCTGTTCATGTGTTGATGGACATATAGGCTGTTTCCAGGATTTGACTTTTATGAATTGTGCTGCTCTAAATATGGGTATGCATAAGTCATTGCAATATAATTTATTTACCTCTTTCAGAGAGACACTTAGAAGGGAAATAGAAATGGAATTTTTAGTTTTAGTCTTTTGAGGAATCTTCATACTGATTTCCACAGTGGTTGTGAGAGTTTAAATTCCCAGCAACAATGTAGAAGAGTTCCTTTTTACCTGCAGCCTCACCAGCATTTTTTATTATTTGATTTCTTGATGATCTCCATTCTTTCTAGAGTAAAATAGAATCTCAGTGTTGTTTAATTTGCATTTTCTTAGTGGTCAGGGATGTTGAACATTTTTCATGCATTTATTGGCCATTTGAGCTTCTTCTGAGAAGTATCTATTTCAGTGGGCATTTTATGTATTGGGTTTTTTATTTTGAGGGGTTCTAATTTTTTAAGCATTTATATATTCTTTATAATACTGCTCTGACCAAGGAATAGCTGGTAAAATATTTTCCCATTCCTTAGGTTGTCTTTTCACTTGGTTGGTTGCTTTCTTTGCTATGCAGAAAATTTTTAATTTTGTATGATCCCATATGTTGATTCTTGATGTTATTTCTTATGCAATTGGGGTTCTTTTCAGAAAGTCTTTGCCTATGCCTAGGTCATCAATACTTTTATCTCTTTTGTCTTCCAGCAGATGAAGTGTTTCTGTTTTAACATTTAAATCTTTGAACCATTTTGCTTTCAGTTTATTATATGGTGAGAGATATGGATCTAGATTCAATCTCCTGTATGTGGATAGCTAGTTTTCCCAGCACCATTTACTAAAGAGGCTGTCTTTCTCCAGTGTATATTTTTGGTACTTTGTCAAAGATCAGATAGCTGAATGTGCCTGGGGTAGTGCCTGCATCCTATATTCTGTGGTGTTGATGCATGTGTATGTTTTTGCACCAGTACCATGCGGACTTTATCACTGTAGCTTTGTAATACAAATAATTTGAATCTGGGATTGTGACGCCTCCTGCTTTGCTCTTGTTACGCAGGATTGCTTTTGTTTTTCTGGGTCTCTTCTGGTTCCGTGAATTTTGAGATTGTATTCTCTGGTTTTGTGAGGAATGCTGTTGGTATTTTGATTGGGATTGTGTTAGATCCGTGTATCAGTTCTGAAATTATGAGCATTTTGACAATATTGATTCTCTCTATTCGGCAGCAAGGCATATCATTCCAATTTCTGATGTCCTCTTCCATCTGCTATTTGAGAATACTTGTAGTCTTCACTGTAGAAGTCTTTCCATTCCAAGGTTAGGTTGATTCCTAAGTATAATGTTTTTTTTGATGCTATTGTGAATGGTATTATTTTCCTAATTTGTTTCTCACTGAATTCATTATTGGTACAGGGATACTATTGAATTTTGTGTATATTGATTTTGTATCTTGCATTGTTGAACTTGGTTATTAATTCTGAGTCTTTTATGGGAATTATTTGGGTCTTCTATATAGAGGACCACATCATTTGCAAACGATGATTTGATTTCTTCCTTTCCTGTTCATATCCCTTTTACTTCTTTTTCTTGCCTGATTACTCTAACATTTCAAGTAATATAATGAATAGGAGTGGTGATAGTGGACATCCTTTGCTTGTTCCTCATTTTAGAGGGAAAGCCTTCAGGTTTTCCCCAAATAATATGATGATGGCAATAGGTTTGTCATAAATGGCTTTTATTAATTTGAGATAAGATCCTTTTATACCTATTTTCTTCTGGGTTTTTCCTTATGAATGGATAGTGGATTTTGCCAAAGGAGATGATCATGTGAATTTTGTAGTTGCTTCTGGTTATGTGATGTATTACATTTATTGATTTGTGTATGTTTGACAGTCATTGCTTTCCTGGGATGAAACCAACTTAGTAATGATATATGATCTTTTTAACGATTTGTTGCATGCGGTTTGCCAGTATCTCGTTGAGGATTTTTGCATCTATGTTGTGGTGGCCTGATATGGTCAACTTGAGCAGGAATGCCCAGCTGGACTGAGTT
The DNA here is from genome assembly GCA_004026905.1 of Hystrix cristata. Lineage (NCBI taxonomy): Eukaryota > Metazoa > Chordata > Mammalia > Rodentia > Hystricidae > Hystrix > Hystrix cristata. Next base: position 11,720 of record PVJO010020220.1, on the reverse strand, counting down.
GGTGTGGTTCTGGGCATAGATCTACCTGAACTGTTGCCAATACAACATAAAGGAGAATGGGAACAGAAGATGGGAGCCAGCTATTTCACAGGAGAAGCTCTGTTGTGGCTGGTTCTCCAGAGGGGAACCAAACTGTTCTTGTCACAGAAGGACCTCAGGGCTTTGTTGTTGTCGGGGATGGCTGCTGTTCACTTTGGGGGAATACTGGTCTTCATCTCTGCTGGGAGCATCATATCCTGATTCCAGCATAGCTTTCTTCAGCCTTTTAGTGCAGACACGGATGTACATGGGACAGTGCTGTGGGCTCCCAGCCCTTGATTGGATCTTTTGGGTCTCCAGGGCATAGATAAGATGTTCTGCCCTCTTTCTGCATCTGGCTTGTGTGTGGATGTTGTAATTTGGACTTTCCTTTGTTAAATCTGCTCTCTTGCAAACCGTTGACTCTAGAAAAGTAACTACAACATATGTTGGTTAGAGATGTGGGTCTGTAGTTTTCTTTTTTGGCTGGATCTTTGTCTGATTTTGGAATCAGAGTAATGCTAGTTTCCATGAATGAGTTTGGGAGTGCTCCTTCTCTTTCAATTTCATTAAAGAGTTTGAGGAATATTGGCATTTGGACTCCCCTGAAATTCTTGTAGAATTTAGCAGTGAATCCATCAGGACCTGGGATTTTCTTAGTAGGTAGGTTGTTTTTTTTTATTACTGCTTTAATTTCATTGCCTCTTATTGCATTATTGAGGATTTTAAATCTTCTTTGTTCAGTTCTGGTAATACATATGTATGTAGGAATCTATCCATTTCATCTGAATTCTCCAATTTATCCTCCAGTTTTGGAGTACTGGTTTTCAAAGTGATTGCTAATAATCATCTGGGTTTTGGTGGTGTCCATTGTGATTTTTCCTTTTTCATTTTTAATTGCATTAATTGGTTCTTTTTTGATAAGATTTGTTAATAGTTCATCTATTTTGTTTGTTCTTTCAAAGAACCAGCTCTTGGATTAATTGATTCATTGTACTGTTTTTAAATCTCAATTTCATTAATTTCTGCTCCAATCTTTATATTTTCCTTCCTTCTACTGATTTGGATTTGGATTGTTCTTCTTTTTCTATTACCTTCAGGTGCCTCATTAAGTTAATTACATGAGTTCACTCTATTTTTCTGATGTTGTGGATTCACAGCTATAAAATTCACTCTTTGGTTTTTTGGTTTGTTTTTTTTTTTTTTTTTTTTTTTTTTTTTTTTTTTTTTTTTTTTTTTTTTTTTTTTTTTTTTTTTTTTTTTTTTTTTTTTTTTTTTTTTTTTTTGATACTGGAGGTCGAACTCAGGGCCTTGTGCTTGCTAGGCTAGCACTCTTAACTACTGAGCTAAATCCCCAGCCCAAAATTCCCTCTTTGGAATGATTTCCTCGAGTCTCATATGTTCTGGTATGTTGTAATGGCATTATCATTTGATTATAGGAACTGCCTAATTTCTTGATTTCTTTTGTGATGGATTGCACATTTGATATGGTGTTTTATTTCCATACATTTGGATAATTTCTGTGGTTTCTTTTACCATTGATTTTGTTACATTCACTATGACCTGATAATATGCATGGCATAATTTTGATTACTTGCATTTACTTCAGCATGCTTTATTGGCTAGGATGTGTTCTATTTTGGAGAAAGTTTTATGTAATGCTGAGAAGAATGTGTAATCTGTTATTGAATGGAACACTATAGATATCTAAGTTTATTTTTTCAAAGGTTTGGTTCAGGGCTGATTTATCTTTGTTGATTCTCTGTCTAGCTATTTTGTGCATTTGTGACAGAGTGGTATTGAGCAATCTGCAGTAATTCTAATCAGTTTACCTATAAGTGATTAATAGATTATCTCCAACAGCTTCTAAGTTTTTTTTTTCTCCTTTTGTTAGACTTCTGATATTTTGAGTATGATATATTGTGCAGAGTTGCTTTTGTAGTTGTAGCTATATGGCACTCTAAATGCCTCATTTATCTATAAGTTAAGTGCTTTCCCCATATTTGGAAAGTTTTCTGCATTTCTGTAAACAGCTTTTATACCATTTATGCTGCCTTCTAGTTATTCACTAATTCCTATTCATCTTAGAGTAGTCTTCTTTGCATCATCTAGCAGATATTGTATCCATTTTTCATGCTCTCTTGTTGTTTTCAAGGTATCCCTGAGTAATTGGTCTCCCAGCCAGCTTTGCCACACTCTAATCTCCTGTCTCATCCATGCATAGAAATACTACAGAAAATTCAGTCTCTACATGATCTGACTCCTCGTCACCTGTCTACTATCAGCTGTCTTCTTATACTCTGTGTTTTGCCACATTGAACTCATTTTACTTTAACCCATGTGACATAATCTCTCATCTACAGGCCTTTGTCCATATTATTGCCTCTTTCTGGAACATTCTTTTCTATCATGCTCTGGGATTCAAGTTGGAAATCATTTTCTCTAGAAAGTTTTCTCTTTCTCATAAACATGAGTTTGACTTTTCTTTTTTTTCCTCTCAAAACTATGTATTCCACTCTCATTACATTTAAAACACTTTATTGTTATTGCCTATTTAACTGACTGTAGTAGATATCATGTCTATCTTGTTCCCATTCTGTATCCCCAGTTGAGGCACAAAATAAATTCATTGTATGCATAATTTAATGTACCATATCTTAGAGCAAGTCGGATGAAACAAGTCTGTTATTTACTATTGGTGGGATTATTAGACTGACATGTCAATATGAAAGGCTGATTTATCAAACAAATGATCTCTCATGACAAGATGTGCCAACATAGGTTGGTTAAATTGATTTTAGTATAGTTAAATGTTTTATATGAAGTTGGTTAATCAGTTTAATGGATTAATACCAAAATGTAGATAGGTCTATAATGCAGTCTGTGGATGTCTGTTCTATGTCCTATCTTATTTTATTATTGATTTGATTGTAACAAGAGAAACCAAACTTATGTAGTGGCAAAGTTAATTAAATGAATAAAAGCATTATGATTTGAGGTGGTTTTGATGACTTTGAATAATAGACTAAATCTAACAATGATATAGGAACTATTGTAACACTACAAGTTTAGGGGGAAATAATTTAATTCATTTAGTCCCTAATGTGTTCTAGTCAATTTTACTGGGGATTCAAAAGAAGCATAGTTTCTCTTCTTAAAATATACATAACTTGTAGATAATGCAGGTTAAGTTCAAGACCACTGCAGTAAAGCACATATCACAAAAAGCAAGTCCCACAATTTTTTGATTTCCAAGTGCTTATAGAGCTTATGTCTATATTATGCTGTAGTTACTAAGTGTGGAATGGCATTATGTCTGAAAAAGCACTTTATATACCTGGATTAAAAATATTAAAAATGCTAATGATCTGAGACTTCATCAGGTCATAATCTTCTTGCTGGTGGAGAGTCTTGCTTTGTGGCTGTTGGCTGTTCATGGGGTAAATGATGAAAGTTGGAGTGGCTTATGTCAGTTTCTTAAAAGAAGACATCAATGAAGTTTTCTGTATCAATCAACTTCCTTTTATGAAGTATGTCTGTAGCTTTCAGTGTTGTCTGAGAGCGTATTACCCACAGCAGAATGTTTAAAATTAAAGTCAGTCCTCTCAGTCCCTGCTGCTGTTTTATTAGCTAAGCTTTTGTGATATTCTAAGTCATTTATCATCATTTTAACAGTGTATTTAGCATCCTCACCCATACATTGATGACATCTCAAGAAACCACTTTCTTTGTTCATCCATAAGAAGCAGCTCCTTATCGATTAAGGTTTGATCATGAAATTACAGCAATTCAGTCACATCTTCAGGCTCTACTTTTGTGTTCTCCTACTGTCTGTACCACATCTGCTGTTATTTCTCCCACTGAGATCTTGAGCCACTCAAAATCATCCACAAGGGGTCAGATAACTCCTTTCAAACGCCTGTTAATGTTAATATTTTGACCTATTTCCATGGATCACAAATGTTCTTGATAGCATCTACAGTGGGAATCCTTTCCAGAAGGTTTTCAATTTACTTTGCCTAGATCTATCAGAAGAATCATCATTTATATCGACCATAGCTTTACCAAATATATTTCTGAAACAGTAAGACTTGAAATTTAAAATTACTCTTTGATCCATGGGCTATGTTAGAAGGCACAAAAACAATGTTAATCTCATTGCACATTTTCCTCAGAGTTTTTAGGTTGCCAAGTAATTTGTCCATTAGTAGTAATATTTTGAAAGGAATCTCTTTTTTCTGACTAGTAATGTCAACAGTATGCTTAAAATATTCAATAAAATATATTATAAGAAGTGGTGCTGTCATCCAGGCTTTGTTTTTCCATTTGTAGTACAGAGACAATAGAGTTTGTATAGTTCTTAAGGTCTAGTATTTTAGGAATGGTAGGTGATTATTGGTTTCACGTTAGAATTGGAAGCTGCATTAGTTCCTAATAAGAAAGCCTGTCCTTTGAAGCTTTAAAGCCAATCATTAAGTCCCCTTCTCTTGCTATCAAAGTCCTAGATGGCATCTTTTTCTAATACAATGTTGTTTAATCTACATTGAAATCTACTGTTTAGTGTAGCCACTTTTATCAATAATCTAGTTAGATCTCTTAGATAACTTGCTGCAGCTTCCACGTCAGCACTTGCTGCCTCACTTTCTTCTTTTGTGTTATGGAGATGGCGTCTTTCCTAAGACCTCAAGAACTAAGCATTTTATCCTCACATATTTTGTCTACAGCTTCCTCGCCTCTCTCAGCTTTCATAGAATTAAAGAGCATTAGAGTCTTACTCTAGATTTAACTTTTGTTCTGGATTAAGTTTTCATTTAAGGTAGCATTGTGGCTACCTTGATCATCTGTGCAGACTAGCAAGACATTCTCGATGTAAGCATTAAGACTATTTCACTTTATTATCATTTATGTGTTCACCAGAGTAGCACTTTAAATTTCTCTTAAATATTTTTTCTTTTCATTCACAATTTGGTTATTTGGTGCAAGAGGCCTATCTTTTGATTTTTGATTTAAGTGAAAAATATTGGACTTCTCCTTTTGCTTGAACACTTAGAAGTTGTAGGGTTATTGATTGGCCAATTTTCAATATCGTCGTGTCTTGGAAATAGGCTCTGACAGGCATGAGGTAGAGAGGGGAGAGAGAGAGAGAGAGAAGGGAAAGAAAAAAAGATAGATGGGGCAATAGCTATTCTGTGAGCAGTCAAAACATTTATCAATTAATTTCACTGTCATATATGGCCACATTTCATGGTGCTCTAGAATGATTACAATAGTAACATGAAAAATCACTAATCACAGATCATCATAACTGATCTAATAATAGTGTTAGAAAAATTGTGAGAATTATCAAAGTATGACGGAGACATGAAGTGACACATGCTGCTGAGAAACTGATGAAGTTGCTCAATGCACAGTTGCCACAAACCTTCAGTTTGTAAAAAACACACCACTTGTAGAGGACAAGAAAGTAGAGTGCAGTAATACGAGGTATGCCTGGGAGTTACATTTAAATGACTATTTTGAATCTAGAACAATCATGGCACATACTAGTCTCTTTCCATTTTGTATTCTCAAAGTAGATAATATTATTTGCTGTTCTAGGCATCGTGTTAATTTTATAATAATATACCCAGAAAGTATAGTATTCATCTCAATTTAAAATTAAAACATTTCTGTTCTATCAGCCAAGATAATTTAGATTCTATTGTTCCTTGACATTTATAGCACCAAAATTTTATTTCTCACTTAGGTAACATGTTGGGTAGAAGTTCTGTTCTATAACTCTATACTGGAATCTAGGGTGATGGAGCAACCAGCATTTATAACATTACCAGGCATCATAGCATAAAGTTAGCTATAGAATTCATGATGACGAAAAAAATAAGTGTTCTGACCTGAAAATAATACATGTGAGCAATGACTTTGGGTCACAAATAATTAGTCATAACCACTCTCATGGTCCCACCAATCACAATGTGGCCAGGAAGTACAATCAATGCTTAGAGTCTAGGAGCTGTAAATATGGAGAGAACAAAATTAATGATCACCATGACTACATTGGGTAAAAAATGAAATTTGCCTTCCAACTTTGGATTTATCCTCTCCCTTTTTATAGTTACAGTATTAGTTCCAAGTGTTTTTCTATATATGTACATACATGCAAACATATAAGTTTTCATGATATATAGGATCATATTTATTTCTCATATATCTTGTAGATTTCCCTAAATGCATACCTCTCTACCTCAGTCTCTTGAATGTTTCTATAGTGTTTTGCAATATAACCCCCCCACTCCCATGAAAAGTTATTTAGTTTGTTCCCAGAATTTTACTATCACGACCTGCGCTGTATTGACCATGTATGTACATGCATATATTTTTATGCATACACATTTGGATTTCTATAATATAATCTCCTAAAAAAGAAATTCCTGAGAACTTTTAAGTTTTGCCAAGTACTACCAAATTGCCTTCTTAAATGCCATACTGCTTTATAATATCATAAATAGTATATGAAAGTATACAAAAATACTGGCACTTTTTGTTAATGGAGGAAAGTGTTGGACAGTGAAGGACTTAGGTAGCACATCAAAATAAGCAATGATTGACTTTTTGTCTAAACACCTTAGAAGACTTTATACTCACTACTTCTAGGTTTGCCGATGGGAAGAACCCTGAAAAAGACTAATCTATGTCAAACATAACACTTTTGGTTACATCCTAATAGTTGGAATGCAATTATTTGGCTACATCCAGCTGAAAGGGATGCTGTGAAATGAAAATTTTTATTTTTGAGGACTATGTATATACAGAGCCCAAACAGGACACTGTAGTTACTACAGAAAAAAAAAATGTAGTTGATTGTACCAATTGTTTTCCTGTAACATTGCTTCTCTTTTTACTCTCTCTGTGCCCCTCCTTTAATTTTAATTTTTATTGCTATGTATTTGCAATACATAACGATAACATTCCTTGTAGGGAGTTGGTACATGTACATAACACACTGCCCCTTCTGTCTCTCAGCAGTTTTCCTTTCAGTATTTCTTTGATCTCATTTTCCCTTTTCTCCGTATATCAACTTTTGTCTTAATTTCAGTTTTATGTGCACACTACCCTTCCCTGTGTATAACAAGATATGAAACCTCAGCCTAGGTGCTCATCAACAGATAAGTGGATAAAGAATATGTGATAGTACATGTGGTGCAGTAGTATTCAGCCATACATAACAATATCTTCTTTTGTTTCCCTTGTGTATTTTTTCTCTCAATCTGTGTCATAGCTATCTTTTGCTATTTCTCTGTTTTCCTACTTGTATACTTCTGCTTCTTCTGGTTTTAGTCTTCACATCTTGTTCTATGTCTATATCTAACTATTAGAGTTTTTGACAGAATAAGCTGCCTCTTCATGCAGTTGTTTTAAAATGATAGGAAGTACTTGAGGATAACCTAGATAAATAAATATTATTATTATTATTATTATTATTATTATTATTATTATTATTTTGTGGTGCCAGGGATCGAACTCAGGGCCTTGTGCTTGCAAGGCAAGCACTCTAATCACTGAGCTAAATCCCTAGCCCCAAATAAATATTTTTAAAAGGACTTCTCAATGGGTTGAAAGTAGGATTGGATAACTATTGATACCTTTTCCAAATATCAATCTAATTGAGAAACAATTATTCCTTCTTTGTAAGTAGAACATTATAAGTAGGATATCGATAACATATTTGCGCCTTTGCCTTTTTCTCTTTTTAAAATATAGTTTTGTTAGCTCATATTAATTTTACAAAGTATTGTTTCACTGTTGTACTGTGTTTTCACACATGCAGATAACATATTTTGATTTTATCAAAACTCCCTACAACTCTTCCTTATACCCCCATTCTTATTCCCTGCCTCTTGTCTAATAGTAAGATTATCCTTGTCTAATAATAATATTTCCATTCTCATGTCATCTTTTTTTGTAGATTCCTATATTAGGGTAAACATGAGATGGTTGGCTGTCTGAGTCTGGCTTATTTCAATTAACACAATGATTTGCAGACCATCCATTTTTCTGAAATGACACAATTTTGCTTTTCTTTATGGCTGACTAAGTCTCCATTTTGTGAGATATGTATATATATGTATAATGTATATAATTATAATTTCTCTATCCATCTGTTGCTAGGTATCTAGGCTGATTACGTATCTTGGCTATTATGAATTGTGCTACAATAAACACGAGTTTGCTTGTGTCTCTACAGTATGCTGACTTGAATTCTTTAGTGTGTATCTTACAATGAGACAAAATAAATGTTTCCATTCCAAATAAGGAGCTAGAAATAGGACCAAATCAAGTCCAAGATCCAGCAGGGCCAACATTAACTCCCATAGTTGCATATATAACATCCAAGGCAATCTGTGGCAAGATGTAAATTCCAAAGGATTTGGGTGGCTCCACCCTTGTGACTGTGTTGGTGGTTGTAGCTCTCACGGCTTCTGTCTTGGGCTGGCTTTGCTCACTCCTTGCAAATTTCCTCAGACTACCCATATTCCTGGTTTCTCCAGCCTTTTGGAATCTCCACTGTACCTTCAGCTTCACCATCACAGCTTCACATGCTGCCCTCTATGGGGCATTGCTTGGCCTCCCAGGCCTTCTTCTGAAATCTGAGTGGAAGCCTTTCTGACCCCACAACTGTGGCATTCTGCATTCATCTAAAACTAGCACCATGTGATAAAGTCTTGCTCCAGCTGGAGTGGTAGCCAGACTCCTTCTCTCTTGGCCGTAGAGGTTGAGTGCTTGGATGGCTGAGCAGTATGAACCAAATCCTGAGGAACAGCTTCCCCAGGCCACCACCATTCTTGGAACATGGTGCTTTAGTGTTCTCCTTGCAAACAAAATCTTTCACCTTTGCAACTCAAAGACTGAAGTCCTGCTGGTTCCTGTGATGTTCTAAGGCCATCTTTTCTATTGTACTGTTTCTTCTCAGCAGCCAGTTTCTCCCTTTCTCCATCTTCATAGTTTGGAACTTTACTGGAGTTTCCTTTCTCACCAAAGTCAAAACTTTAAATCATTTTGCTGAGTTCTTTGATCTTGATTCTCAACCTAGATCTGAATAACAGCCCCGAACAGTAACCATGCCACCACCTCAATTTTAGACAGTTTTGAAAAGTTTCCCACCAGATTAATTAGTCCACCACACTTAATCTCAATCTCACATGAAGTCTTGACAAGAACAAAAGGCAGACAAATTTTCTGCCAAAGCATAACATACCTGGTCTGGAGTCTACCAATGAATGCAGTCCTTCTTCCCAACAGAAACCTCCTGAGCCTGGTCTTTGTCAGGAGCTTTTCTATCAGCATTCTGATCTTCTGAACTCTGAGCAGAATCTCCCATCAAGTTCAGTTTACAGAATTCCAGGGCTGCTGCTTCAGCCAGCATTTCCAAACATTTCCAAAACCTTCCCACAAGCTAGTTTCAAAGCCTTCTAAATCACATGGCCAGGTAATATCAGAACAATGATCACACTTCTCTGGTACCAAAATCTGTTTTGGTTACATTTCTAGTTGCTGAGACAAAATATTTACCTCTCAAAGTTAAAGGAAGAAAGGTTTATTTTAGCCTACAATCTGTAGAGATTTCAGTCCATAGTTGGCTGGCTCTAAAAGCAGGGTGGCATGGCAAAGGGGCATCACGGAGGAGAAAATGTTCCTGGTGTAGTAGGCAGAAGGCAGAAAAACAGCAAGCATAAGGCAGCAGAAGCAGCAACCAGGAACATCAGCAACCCAAGCAGCCTTCCCACTCTCACGTTATAGTCTATATAGGCTGTAAACGTATTGAGTGAAATTACAGACACCCAGGGGTGTCTTAATATCAACATCACACTCTTAATCCACATACACAAACCCTATTTCAACCACCTTCAAAACTAGCCCCCCAACTACATGAGGCTTTAGAGGTTGTCTAGATATAAGCCATAATACTGGGTCATACAGTAGTTCTATTTATAGTTTTTTGAGGAACTTCCACACTGATTTTCATAGTGGTTGAACTAATTTACATTCCCACCACAGTGGAGTGGTAAGAATGGATAGCCTTCTCTCATTCTTGATTTTAGAAGAATTCAAAACAGTTTTTCCACATTAAGTAGGATGTTGGCTACGGTTTTATCATACATAGCCTTTATTATGTTGAGGTATGATACTTCCACACTTAATTTCTTCAGGGCTTTTATCATGAAGGGATATTGAATTTTATCAAAAGCTACATCTTTATTTTCTGATTGAAGATCAAACAAGACCTTATGATCACCTCTGTGTGAATACCAGACTTCATTGTAGACAACTATAGAATTAGAAATTGTAAGAGATTGCAATAAATGTGTATTGACTGCATAATGGCCTCTGTGTGTGTGTGTGTGTTTGTGTATATGTGTGGATGTGTGATATATGATTAGAAAGCATTGTAAAGATGCCATCATTTTCTCTGATGATAAAAATGTATCAAGAAATTATATTCTGTTCTCTCTGTAACAAGCTGACATTTTTGTTGAGAAATCTGCTGTGATTCTGATGGGTTTACCTTTATAGGTGATTTGGTTTTTTTCTTCTAACAATTTTCAGTATTCCCTTCTTTTGTTGAATTTCTGGAATCTTGATTAGTGTATGTCTTGGTGTAGATTTATTTTGGTCATGAGTAATTGGGGTTCTATATGCCTCACTTATCTGTATGTGAAGTTCTCTTCTCATGCTTGGGAAGTTTTCTGTCATTACTTCTGTAAATAATCTTTTTAGATCCCTTGCATTGTCTCCTGCTTTTTCACCCATTCCAATCACTCTTAATATTGTTCTTCTTTGCATCATCTTGCAGCTTTTGTAGTGATTTTTCATAGTCTCTAGCTATTTTTAAGAGGTCTTTCTTTTCATTATCACTAATTGTGGACTTGTCTGCTAGGTCTGAGATTCTATCTTCACCTTCATTCCATTTACTGTGTACACTTTAAAGAGAGCTTTTGATTTCTTGGATATCTGTTTAGATCTGTTTCATGGGTTCCTTTTCTTTACTGAGTTGTATGTTCAAGTTTTCCATCATTTTTCTAAGCTCCTTTTTTTTGTCTATGTCTACTCTGAATTCACTGAGTAGGTCTTTCATTATAATTGTCATCTCTTTTTTAATTTGGGCAATTATTTCTAGTCTGATATTCTCTATAGCCTTCCCTATCTGTTTTTTAACTTCTGCTGCTATCATTTCTGAAAGTTTGGTTGGGTGTCTTCTGATTTCCTTTATTACATTGTCCTCTGGATTTGTTCTGGGTGGGCTGGGGGTCTGGGGTTGTGTTTTGCTCCCATGTCTTGTCATTTTGTACGTACATGTATTTCCCTCTTTTAGTTCGTGCTCTGTGTTGATTTTATATTTAGTTTATGGGAGGTTACTTAAAGACAAGTATCAATGCTTTCCTAGGAAATGTCTGTTATTAAGCTGTTTTCAAGGTATATGTGGTTCTTGATTCTTATGTCCTTTATGTCTCCAGAACTTTCCTCAATGGCACGGGTATGGTTGGCTCTACTTAGTATAGATGACTTGGAAAATGGAACAAAAAAAAAAAAAAGAGAAAGAAAAAAAGAAAAAAAAGTGTGAGACAGAGCTGGTGGTGTCTTCAATCCTAGATCTTTCCAATGTCACTGGATTTTGACCCTGCTGGTGCGCAGGCAAGGCCCACGCC
>PVJO010020219.1:0-32403 GCA_004026905.1 Hystrix cristata | reverse complement strand
GTCAAACAAATTTTACTAGAATTCTCATATAATGCTCTTTATTTCTGCAAACAGGGATAGTTGGTATTGAGATATACTAAAATTCAGTCTGTCGAGGCAATATTGACGGATAGAATTATTAGTTAGATTGAGATTTTGGAAATGCTACCTTAGAACATGAATGCCTAATACTCAAGAGCTTATACATTCTTTGTTTTACACCTGATTCTTGAGACATTCAAGTAAAATATTTCCATGGGGAGAGAAAACATTCTTTTCTATCTTTCTATGTGTACGTGAAAGAGTAACCCCCAAGATAACGTGAAGGAAAAGAAAATAATAGTGTGGAGACAATGATGATATCTACTATTTCTGGGGTCCTTACCGTATTGTAGGGAGCATACTAAACACTTTAATCATCAATGCAACTCTCTGCGGTGTTAAAATTTTCATACTACATTTATACCTGCAGACATGGAAACTGAACCTAAACAGTGTTTTTCAAGAAAGGCTTTTCTAGAGTCATAAACTGTGGGCAGAGGTGAGCTTTGAACCCAGATCTTCCTGTCACCATTTTCTGCCTTTCCTTCCAACTGACTCCACAGATACAAAAGAAATTAGACATAGTAGTTTCCCCTAGTTCTTGGAGAATTTGGTACTTATTTCACATAAGAAAGTGGGTTCTCATTTTTCCCAATGACTAGTTTGGAACTAAGAATAAATCTGAGTTATGATTATTTCCTTATTACAAAAATAGCAAAGTCACAGGATTTTAGGGCTACTGACAGGCTTGAGACATTTTGGAAAGAAGTAAAACTATTTTATAGCCTAATAGTTTAGTTATTACAAGGTAAGAAAGTTTATGAAGTTCTAAAAATTTCAGTGTAGCACAAAGCACATGAAGTAAAATTGTAAAAACAAATACATCATAGTTCAGTCTTTAATGACCCAATAAGGTTTTTATTATTCCAAAGAGGATTTGCCTAGCCTAATAACTTCAATAATCTATATAAAAGATGCTTTTATTTTGTTCTTATGGCTAAGCAATGGGATAAACTCTATCTAAAATAAATGTATTTTTGCTGGGCGTGGTGGCACATGTCTGTAATCCCAGCACTTGGGAGGCTGAGGCAGAAGGATTGCCTTGAGTTCGAGGCCAGCTTGGACTACATAGTGATTTAAGGCCAACCTGAACTACAGAGTGAGACCCTGTCTCAAAAAAACAACAATGACAAAAAATTATAATAATAAAATAAAATGTATTTTTAAAAAGTTAACAGCATTCGTAGAGAGAAATAAGAAAGGTCTACTATGTTAAAAATTATCAGTGGCCTTGTCATAAATATTGTACAGAAGCATTTCTAATATTTTTGGTATAAAGATGGCAATTTTAACAAATGCCTGCTAGCAAGCACAACTTTATTTCACAATTGAAGGACAAAGAATTGTGCTATATTTTTTTAAAATTCCAGGGTCATTAAATTTGAAACATTTAGTGCCATCTTATTAGTATTTTAATTTTATGATACACACCTAAAAGATAATGAAATAACTGAGAAAGCATTGCACCTGGCATTAAACCAAGAGCCAACAATGATAACATGAAAACACACACATGAGAAAGCACAAAGGAAAAAAAATCCTGGTATAATTTTAGGCTTCACAATTCACCACTTAATAAAATATCTCACAGAGCAGATGGAAGACAATTACATTTTTATGAAATATATAAAACTCATTATTTTCCTACGATTATTTCTGAACGTAACTATGGAGAAGAGAAATGGTTTTAAGCAGATGTTGATGAAGATGCAACTTCATTTTCTTCAATGAATGTGGTAGAAGAAAATACTAACTTCTAAAACATTATTCGAAATTCTTCTATGCAAATTATTCCCCATGCAATGCTTTTTTCTCAGGAATCACAGACCATTAGACAGTGGGAACTAGACAGAAGATGTAGAATTTTTTCAAGGAATTTGTCACACTTTCTCTGTTCTTATGGTTTCTGAGAACACACGCATGCCCCCACAACAGCACAGGGTTGAAACAGTGATTCTGAACTCAGACTGTCTAATTTGATTCCTTTGTTTGCTACCAGGTGTGATTTTAGCAAAGTCCCTTAACCTCGTTCTTTGTTTTCTCAGCTATAAAAGAAATAACAGTTTCTACTACATAGAGTTGTCAGATTTGAATGAATTATGTTAACTTCCTGAAACATCACCCATCTTGTGGTAGGTATCCAAAAATGTTAGCTGACATTATTGTTCTAAAACACCTCAATAATCATCTTTCAAGACTCTCTGGAGCCAATCTTATCTCTGTTTCATACATTGCATTTGATCGACTATAACAATCCTTCTGTTCTGCCAGGTGACCATTCTTTGATAACGATTTAGAGTTCTCCATTTTTTTTTTTTTTTTTGGTGGTGCCAGGGATCGAACTCAGGCCCTTGTGCTTACAAGGCAAGCACTCTAATCACTGAGCTAAATCCCCAGCCCGAGTTCTCCATTTTTTATTTAGTTGCTTCAAGTATTACTATAACAAGCTTTCTGTGATGTCTTTTTGATCATATGCTGAGTTTTATCCAGACTATACACACTTTTAAGTAAATTATTGGTTCATAAGATCTGTATATCTTTCCAGTACTCCCTCTTGTCTCTTTAATTTTTAAAATGTCTTTGTTTTTTGACACATAATAATTCTACATATTTATGGGATGCCATGTGGTATTTCAGTTCATTTATACATTAAGTAATATTAAAAGTAGGGTAAGCAAACCTATCTCTTCAAACTTTTATCATTTTTCTGTGGTGGGAACATTAAAAATCTTTTCTTCTAGCTTTTTAGAAGTACATAATACATTATCACTATCTATAGTCACCCTACTGTGCAATAGAACACCAGAAATTTCTTCTCCCCTCTAATTGTAACTTAGTGTCTGTTAATCAACCTGTCTCTATCCCTTCCTCCCCAACCTCTGGTATATTCTACTTTCGACTTCTATGAGATTAGTTTTAACTTAACTTTTGTCAATCTAATGTTTTTCACTTGTGCATATGTCTTCAACATGTTTATATTTTACATGTTTAACGTTTTAGTTATTTTCTTTATTAGCTTTCTAAGTGGATGTATATTCCCAAGAGCAAGGATATTTATCTGTTTGGTATAATGCCAAGCAAGATGGGCAATGGCAAATATTACAGTATCACATAGCATGGATATAAAGGCCATCTCGCAAAAGTATAAAAGCCCAGAATTAGCAAGAGGGGCCATACCGACCTCCATTCTCGCCTCATCTCACAGATCAATAGAGGTACCGCTGTGCATGCTATGGGGCTGCTTTTCAGAGGACTCATCTGGTACTTTATGTGCTCCTATCTTTTTTTCTCAAAGTGATGGTACCATTTGACCTCTGCTTTGTATCAGGATTTTAGTTGTTCCACATCTTCGCCAATCCTTGTTATAGTGATTTTTTTTTTAATTTTAGACATTCTAATATATTTCTAGTAGTTAGTGGTATCCCATTATAGTTTTAGTTTGTATTTTCCAAATAACAAATGATGTTGACTGGCTTTTATCTGTAGATCCTCGATGGTGCTGTGTCTGTTCAAATGACCAGTCAGGCTAAAGGAGGAGGACACCTCATTTTCTGTTTCACATAGAAAGTCTAGTTCAGTGGCAGAGTTCAGAGGCAGCCTCTCCCACTGAAAGAGAGGAGTGGAAACCACTGTCCCCTACCTAAAACAACAAAGTCCCAAATCCTGATGTGCCCATTCTCAGGTGATCTGAGAGGCTAGTGTAATATACCAGCCACTTACTTCTACTTGTACCTCCTCAGACAAATGCAGGAAGATAGTACCTTACATTTCTATCTGCTAATATTTTAGTACAACAGATAGCCAACAGCAACACTGAGGTTATAATGAGTCATCATTCTCAACACTATGTCAGCAGCCAAATGTGACTAAGTCCTGAACTCACTTTTGGACTATATTATTTAGTATTTACTTTAACCATAAAAATAGGTATTATTCATCCCCTACTGCATGAGATAAAATTAAAGTTGAAAAGACTAAAAAATATTAATATGCTCTATTAGCTTTCAGTAAAATTTTAAATTTACATTTGAGCACAGATTTGTTCAACTTCAAAGCCTGCAGTATTTCTAGAATAATACCTCATTGCCCTCCTTCAGCGCAGCACTGAATAGTAACTGTGAGGAAGTTACTTGGTCATAAGAAGGGTTAGAGATGTATATGAAAGGAGATATAGGTAGGTAGAAAGTTATACTTACTTTAATCAAATGATCTGTTGATTTAGATTTTACTCCTTTAACATCAAGAATAACATTATTAAGTAAAATATCAAATAAAATGTTACCACATGCTTTTCCTGTTTTCAGTTACTAGGTCTCACACTATGACAATAGTTTATGAGAAGCTCACTAACTTTTTAAAAATTTTATATAATCCAGATGATTGTGATCCTTGAGATTTAAGCAACATATACTATGGAAGCCAAAGAGCTCCTTGACATTCAAACAGAAAATGAAAGGCATGTATTTTCATATTCATCTTTGTTCATCTTTATTTCTAATCTTTGATGTCTCTCTCGGCCCAAAAGACCTATGTGTGTGCACAAACACACACAGACACACACACAGCACCCCAAAAGTTAAAATGATACCACACATTCTATTTTTTAAAAAATCTTTTTAATCTCCAAAACCCTTTCTGTAGATCGTCTGGCCTCTAGATATTTCACTGGTTGCTTCCTTTCCTTCCTTTCCTGGCTCTTCTCTCCTGCTTCTCTTGGAAGCAAAAACAAAGTCTTTTACTTTTTTCCTGCAGAGTAATTCAGTAATCACTATTGGCTCCCTGGGCCCTGACTGACATACATGCCTTCAGAATTTCATCTTCAACCCAAGAAGATTTTTATAGTATTTTCTTAAAATGAGTCAGTCTTACCTCTGTTACTTACCTATTATTCTTGAAATAACAGCTTAAAACAATAAGCTTTTACTAGTTCACAGTTTCTGTAGAAAAGATTCAGATATAATTTAGCTGGGTAGTTATGACTCAGATCACTCATAAAGTTCCCCTTAGGCGTCATCTAAATGTAGTGTCACTTAAAGGCTTCCCTGGGGTCAGGTGATGTACCAGGAAGACTCCCTCCCAGAACTATAGATCTAAGGCCTGGGTTTTTTGTTTTGTTTTGTTTTTCTTTTTGGTAGGATGCTTCAGTTCCCACAACATGGATACCTAACTTGGATCATGTGACTGCCCACAAAACATGGTGGCTGGTTCCACTAGACTAATTGAGAAAGACCAAGGAGGAAGCTGCAGTGACTTGTGTCCAGTTCTTGAACACTCTGCATTATTATTTTGATGTATTCTACTTGTTAGAAGCAAGCCACTAGGAATAGGTCCATCACAAGGAGAAGGGAATTGACTTCCACTGCTCAAAGGTAGAAGTACAAATTTGTTGTCATATACTATCACAACCACACTTCTTAAGAAAAATTCTTATGCCAGAGTGCATTTTTAATCTCATTATATATGAAATGTATTGTTGCAACTGTGTATAAACACTTATAGCGATGACTATCTGCATAAAAACTGAATCGAGTGGGTAATGCTAATTTGTTTAGGGTATAAAGCATTTTGTTAGATGACATTGAAAGAATACTGCAGATAATCTTTACAAGGACTTTGCCTTAGACATCCTCACAGTTTAGCATGGGCATCAAGGATTTCTTAGTAAATACCAGCAGTGCTCAATAGTAAGCGAGTGATTAACTAGTGCTGTACCCATACAGAGCGCTATATGTGGCAGTGATGATTTTGTAATCTTGCTCATTTGCTCAATAATACTTTGATTTTTAAAAATTCCTTCTTGGATACTACTGTCTTAATCACTTTCCCATTGCTGGGACAAAATACCAGAAACCTGAAACAAAAAGGAGGAGGGGTTTATTTTGGTTCACTGTTGAGGTCCATAGTCGGCTGGCTCTAAATCAGAAACAGGATGACAGAGGGCCATAGCAGAGGAAAAGGTGCTCAGCCCATAGCAACCAAGAAGCAGAAAGAGAAGGGAGTAACTGGAGACAAGAATACATCCTTCTAGATCACCACCCCAGCGACCCGCTTCTTCTGACCAGGCCCACCACCTATCGGCACATTCAGTGGACTCATCCACTGGTGATTACAGTGCCCCGTGATCCAGTTGTCTTCCCACTTCTGAACACAGGAGGCTTCGGCGGAGTATTGTAGCTCTAAATCATAACAACTGCCAAAACTTATTATATTACAAACAGAAATGTTGAGAACCCCTACATGACAGTTAATAGTTTCATTTTTGAATTATTGGCTTTACATTAAGGTGAAAAAAATTAGGGCATGTGTTTGGTTTAGTTAAAAGATCAAGGATATTTACGTCTAGTGAATGTGCTAGTCATCCTCACTTCTCCAGGAGACTATGTTTTTGTTCAATCAATTGAAAAAAACCGAACAAAAAATTGTCTGCTAATTAGTTGTTTTATTATTATAAAGCACAGAAATTAATTTGGTCATTTTAAATGAATTGACTCAATGTTTTGACATCAAAAACACAGTTTTTCTCTTAGCTCACTTGGATGAAATTATATCTAATGGAAATGTCAGGAGCTCAGTTTTTTAAAATCTGTTTTTAAAATCTCCTTTCATTAAAATAAACAAAGCTTGTCAGAGCGTGAGGCAAAATACCCAAGCCACCAATGCCGCTGTCCCATATTGTCACTGGCCAACATGATTCATGAATCACTCTGTGAGCTAATGTTGCTGAGAAAGCCAAGGGCCTTAAATATAACCTACTTCCCTATGGCCAAATGATGAGCACAGTCACAGTTAAACTCCAGGCTTTCTGACTCATCTTTGTTGGTTAAGTTTTTTACTTAAGGTCTTTGTTCAGGTTGAAAAAAGTCCCTCCTATGTAGCCAATAAAGGATCTAAGGAGTGTAGGGCTCCTCTGTGGCAAGGTTCCATCGCGGGTTTCTGCCAACCTCTAGGTCTGTAGGATTCCAGGAGAGATCCAGGACAGCTGCATAATCCTCTGTATTACCACATGAGAGATTCCCTAAGAATACTAAGCCATAGTATTTAACTCATCAGTAACAATCATTGGGCTTTAGAATCCAGTTGCATTGTTTAACCAACAAAATTTCAAGGAGTCAAAGAAAAACATAATTACTGAGTTCTAATCTTCCAAACATACCTCTGCGGGCTGGACTGTGGGCGTAAACGTCACCTTTTCATGTTCTGGGAGCATGTGTGTTGGGTGTGTGGCTATATACATTTCAGTAGCCAATTTATATTTTTAGGTTTATTGATATTTTTTCTCTGATGACAGAGAGAGCTGTTGAAATGCAAATTTTAAGGGAAAGAAGAACTCTGTGTAACTAAAACAAAGAAACAAAAGATTCCAAATAACTCAGATGAAGGTGTTTTTTATTTACTTGAGCTACGTGTATGTAGTATGTTGGTTAGAAGTAAGGAGTCCAAACAATATTGCTGGACCCTTGGCTCTGTCATGTTCTAGCTGTGGTAGCTGGGTAAGTCACTTATCTGCTCTTCATGTGTAAATAGTACGGCTGTAGTGGATACTCCATGTGAAACTCCTAGAGCCAGGTCTGATAAACAGTAAATACTAAGGAAGTACTGTCTATCTTTGTGAAAGCTGAAAAACATGACAGAAATAGATATTTAAAGGCCATTTTAATGATTGACCTTTTAAAATTTTCAAACCTTAAGAATTCAACTTAACTCAAGTTACCAGGACTTTTTGCTCCATCCCTTGTAGTGAGATGTACTTCAGGGACTCAAATAAGGGCTGCATAATATCCTTCTAGTATCAACCTTGGAAGATAAGCTTTTATTATAGCAAAGATCTATTTGTAAAAAAAATTAGTAAAACAACATGGACAAGGTTGGAATCATTTTAAAGCACTAAAGATTTTTATTTAGGGCTGGTTCTATCTTTTGGAGACGTTGCATACTTTACATAGACACCTGTCCTTATCTATCTACTTCTGTGCTTGGGTTGCTGCTTTAAGAACAGACCAAAAGGGAAGAAGCAAGGAGACCATTAGGAGATGGCAGTAGTTTGGATCAGGGTGACAGGAGTAGTTCATGAGAAAAGGACAGATTGTGAATGTGTGATATTTGAAGTTACACCCAATAGGATATGGTAACAGAACATTGGTGGAACTGAGGAAAGACAAGAGTTAAGGTTACAAAAATTTGGAAGAATGGAGCTGCCATTAGCTGAGAAAAAGAAGACTCTACGATGAACTGGGCTGGGAGAAATGTCAGGAGCTCAGTTAGTACTTTTTAGCTCTGAGATATTTCTCAGACATCAACATTGAGATGTAAGGCAACAGGCTTATCAGATAAAATATAGGTGGCCAGCTAAATTAGAATTTGGGATTTTTAAAAATTTTAACATAAATATATTCCAAATATGTAATGGTGCAAAGTTGTCCTAAGAACTGTTCATTGGCTCTTGAATGGACATCACTATTTTTATTTGTTATATCCGGTAACCCTATCAGTGGGCTGCTGGACAATGAGGAAAGAGGTATGAGGCTGAACTCATCAGCATAAGGATGATTTTTAAAGCCATGAGACTGGATGGGAGTATCAAAGGAATAAGTATAGACAACAATATAAACAGATCCAAGAACTGAGTCCCGGGATGATGGTGAGGAGAAACCAGTCAAGTATACTAAGGAGGAGAGAGAGGACAGCTGGAGAAACAAGGAATATGGGTGTCTTGGTTACTCTCTCACTGCTGGCACCAAAATGGCCAAAAGCCGCAATTTAGAGAAGAGGTTCCTTTAGGCTCACGGTTTAGAAGTTTCAGTTCATGTTAGACAGGCTTAGACACAAAACAGCATGGCAGAAGGGCCTGGGCAGAGGAAAGCCCCTCACGTCAGGGCAGCCAGGAAGCAGAGAAAGACAAGAGAGGAGCCAGGCAGGGAGATGCACGCTTCCAGGTCACTGGCCACAGTGACTTGCCTCCACAAGCAGGCCCCACCTCCTAATGGCAAGTCGCCTGCAGCACCCACTACAGTCCAATCCCCTTCCGCAAGCTCCACCTGTGAGCACTTGATGCTTTGAGGGAACATCTAGATATAAAACGTAACAATGGGGTACACTGAAAGCCAAGTGAAGAAAGGTTTCGAGAAGGGGCAACCAATAGTCTTCATTACTGCCCATAAGTGGAAGATGGTGAAGGAAAGAACTGAGAAGGGATGTGTCAAAGAAGATAACTTTCATTGAGGGGACAAAGAATTTTGGGTGGGTAAAGAGGGAAACCTTAACACAAGTCTCAGAATTCTTTTGAGACGATACATAGAGAAAAAAATTTACAAGGAGTTTTATAAAATGAAGAAAATCAATATGGTTTCTCATGGAAAACAAAATGAAGTCAAAGTAAATTTCTTTCAAAAAGAGGAAATAACAGAGTGCACGCAAATAAGTATGATCTAAAGGGACAACAAACTTAATACCATGGGACATGAAAGAGATAATTGTTGGGGAATGTCCTGAAAGGAAAAAAGGGAATTTGATCTAGTGTGGAAATGGAGGAATCTGCCCTGGATGGAGATGGGTAGAGTTCATCCATAGTAACCAGAACCGAGCTGGAGTTGATGGCATGCACAAGGAGGTAGGTGGCTGTGATTGTGATATTTGACAGAAGTTCTTTTTCAATTAATGAGGGTAAACATTAGAAAAAACATACAGAGACTTAACCTCCTTTGTGTCTTATTCGGCTCTTAATATTTTTGCAATTCCATCTTGTATGAATTTGCTATAAAACATACCCCATCTTGCTTCTGTTTTATTTGATAGTGTGTGTCTTACCTATAAATTCTCTGAAGGCAGAGTTCGTCGTAGCTCAGGTATGAGTTCATATGCCTTGGTCGTAGTAGATTACCTGTGAACACTTACTGAGAGAGTCAAGTTTTTTAGAAATGAAATGCACTTATGTGAAGTGGAAATAGGCCAGAAAATACAGACAAATGCCACATTTTCTCACTATTTTTGGAAACTACAAAGTTGATCTCATAGAAGGACAATGTGATCACTGAAGACTGCAGGGGACAGCAGGGAGGGGAGATGGAGTGCAGTTTGATGAAGGGTACCAAATCACAGTTAGACAGGAAAGATCAGTTCTGAAGCTCTGTGACCTGGTAGAATAACCATTGGTCACAACCTGTAGTGTGTTTCAAAATAACTAGAAGAGCATGCACGTTCCAAACACACAAAAATGATAAATATTTGAGAAGTTGGACCTTGATTTGATTATTATGCAGTGGATACATATGCCAGATTCTTGTACTGTATTTCATGAAGATAGACAAATATATGCCAATAATTTTTAAGTGAAATGTATTATAATCCCTAGAAACTCTTTTATTTAGCATAAGAATTCTTCACCTTTTTGAAGGTCCACTATATGTTATAGAAGATTCAAAAAAAAAATGAACTCTTTGATCTAGCAATTAAGAAGGTGTGAATCATAGAAAACACTGTATGAAATACATCAGCAACGGGTATCGACCACTTCAGTGTACATACAGTTGTTAAACAGAACAAGCATATCAATTACACCTCAAAGGACAAAGACAAATTCTTGATATACAGTCTCACTGATTCCAAACAGTAGGCAGTGTATTTCACGTACAACTTCAGATACAATTTAATAATAAGGATTTTAAAATATGTTTCCTGTTATGTTCTTCCAAAATATTGGCCAAATGAAATTATGAAGATATTTCAAAAGGATAGAAAAATATAATTATTCTTAAGAATTCACTATAAATAGTTTTCATCAAGAATTCACTGTATATTAGTGCCTAAAGAGTGTTGATATACTAACATATTCACAAATAAAATGATGGATGTTATATTTGGTGGGAGTAATTAGGTATTAACTCCAAAAGTTTATATAATTATGGCTCCAGTTTACTTTAGAGTATAGATTTAGACATGCACTATGCAAATTAAAAAGATATTATATTCAGTGTTTATGTAATTGTGCAGTATTGCCACTAAAATTATAGTGAAATATCTATAATTAAATAAATGCACTCTTCAATTACTGTAAAGTCTCATAATCTTTTTGCCTCTGCAACCAAAGACCTATTGTAACGTCCTTATGAGAGTTATACACTCACGGCAGTGCTGGACATTTCCCCCTGTCTCTTAGGAGGAAGAAATGGACAATTAACTCTGTGCAGATGAGGTACCACACAAATACACTAATCTTCAGTAATTAGTGATAATACCAATGTATTCATCCAATATTACAACTAGGTTAATTGTCTTTCTAAATTTATGTACCCTTCCTTTAAAGCTCAAACTTTTTCTGATATTTCCAAATATAAAATGAATTCTTAGTTATTTTTATAATCGAATGATCTATCTTCCATTTGCTCATACATTCTCCATAATGTCAAAGAAGAAACTACATCTGGATCTATTTTCACACTATTTGATGTAACTATTTTCAAAAGAAAAGGCAGTTCAACAAAATAATTAATCAATTTAAAGTCCAAGTTTATTATAAACAGCTGACATGCCAACATGTGACTGTGGAGAATTATCATTTCTGCTCATTTTGTTCCTCTTAGTATCATTTTATTTGAAAATGCATTCCTTTTTTATTATTTTTTAAAATTCTGGCCAAATCAATGTTATCAAGTTTTTACACTAAAACACCCTGTTTCGGTACATTTGACCTCTGTTACCTCTGCATTCCCACCATCTGTGGTCCAGGGACCAGCCGTGCCTCTGTGGGGGCCTGTCATCGTTCAGGGGCTGCTTCCTTCTTTCCTAGACTGTGGTGGAGGTGTTTCTCTGCTTTCATGGATTGCCATTATTTAACCGGAGCTGTGTATTTTTCTTGCATTCTGTGACTGAGGTAATAAAAGAAAACATTAGAGGTAAAGTGGACATCAGAATCCATCTTGTGCATTTATTTTGCTTTATGGCTGAGGGATGACATTTAACTTGTTTTCCACAGCTCAAAAGAGAGAACTCAGATGAAATTTCAAATTATACTACTTTCAGGTATACACACACAAACTTAAGTTTTTGAGTTAAAATTCACTTTCCTGTTTCTGTTCTACATGAATTGCTCAAGGTCATTCTTCTCTAATTCTCCACGAAGGACATTGTGCTTGGGTATCATTTGTCTCCCCTTATTGAATCCCCTCAGGTCTATAGATGTGGCCTACGTCTTTTGTGAATGTGCTGTTGATAGGCCAGCCACCTTCCAGTGACCTATGCTTTGCTTTTTGCTCTTTCTCCACGAGCAAATGCTCTGCAAGCGGCGGAATTGTCTATGTCTCTTCTGTGTCTTCTTAGTGGTGTGCATTATCTGTTTCAGCATACGTTAAACTGTTAAACTGTCTTTTTTTTTGTGCTTGCTAGGCAATCGCTCTACCACTTGAGCTAAATCCCCAACCCCACTGTCCTTGTTTATGTACTTGCCTGTCTGCTCTCCACACCCAGGGAGTCCCTTTGACTTGTTCCGGAACTGTTCACCAACTCAGTGCGCAGCTGTGGACCCAGAGAATTTTCTGGATCATTGTTCCTTCCCTCTTTCCACCTCAGAGTTTTGAACTCTGTTCCCTGTAGAAAATCAAGTAGTTAGTTTGCTCTGGCACATGCCTACTTTTGGAGGTAGCCCAAGTACTATTGCTAGCTCCTTAAGCTGATCTTTCTGCATCAGTTCAGAGATTGCAACCTGAGAAAAAGTGCAAGGCAGAGAGAAGCACGGGGAGGCTGAGGGCTCCTGTGTTCCCGAGCTATCATCTTCAACCATGAGATATGTATATAACTTTCATTGTACATGTTTGCAGTACAAAATGATTACATTCACTGTAGAGCATTGATCTGCATAACACGTTTCAATTCCTTTTTCCCCTTCCTTTCACTCTTTTATTCTTCCAACATCAGAGTCATTCGTGTTATAAGACCTTATAAAGTGGTTTATCATATATACAGATTAAAAATCAGACTAGAAAGAGATACAAGAAAAGGCCAGGAGGTGGGGAAGGGGAGAATTATCATTTCTAATGTACATCCATTTTCCAGAATCTCCCAGAACCAGTTAAGGAGCAGCCAAACATATCGGCTGGTTAGCAGTGCAGACTATATAATTTTACCTTTCTTAATCTAGCTTTGCAAAGTCCTTGAAGAGCTGAGTTCTTTAGAAGCTTGCAGTACTTCTACTTATTAACACATTTGCATAAAATGGACACTTAACCCAGAATTTTCACTTTTCTATAAATGAATATAAAGGAGATATTGCTATAATATGTATATATTAGTAAAAATATAACTATTATTTGTACTGTAGACAACCCTTATTCCCAACATTGTAATATTTAAAAGCCATCTACAGAAAATCAAGAGCCAACTCAAGAATATATGGTATGCTAAGAAAATCACTGTATTATTCTAAGTCATTACCTACAGGAAGAGGAACATTTTTAAAAATGTACTATATGAGTCATCTGTCTTAAAAACTAATTTTAGGATCTGAATATATTTGTGCAATAATTTGGTAATAAATATTGGATTGATTACACAGGTTGAGTGTCTCTTATTTGACGAACCAGAAGAGTTTTAGATTTTGAATTTTTTTGGTTCTGAAATATTTGCATATATAATGAGATACCTTAAGAATGAAATCCAAGTCTAAACATGAAGTTCATTAACGTTTAATGTAGACACATAGCCCAAAGGTAATTTTATACAATACTTTTAGTACACCTGCAAACTGTCATTGAGGTCAAGTGTGGAACTTTCCTCTTGGGGATGTTATGGTTTATATCTAGATGTCCCCCAAAGCCTCACGTGCTCAGAAGTGGGGCTTTGGGGAGATGATTGAATCATGAGTGTGTAATACTCAGCACTGGATTTGTCCACTGACGATGTATCTTTCCTCCCTTCATGGCTTGCTGCTTCCTGCCTGCCATGGTCCTCTGCTATGCCTCCCTGCTTCGGGATCAACTGACTATAGACTGAAACCTCTACAAACTGTAAGCTAAAATAAACCTCTTCTCCTTTAAGTCGTGGGTGTCGGGTATTGTTTCTCAGAAAGTAAGGCAGGGCATCATGTTGGACCTCAAAAAGACAAAGATTTTGGAACATTCCGGATTTCAGATTTTCAGATTAGAGATGTTCCATCTGTACTCACCAAACACAAAATGAAACTTTTAAATTTATTTGCCAGTTGGGCATATACACCAGTTTGTATTTATTACCTTCTTCCATATTGATAATAACTTCACATTCACAAAATGTGTCTTATGAGGGAAGAAACAGAGCTGAACTAACCTAAGGAAAAATCATTGATCTCTCAGTAGCTCTGGAATTGAGTACATCGAATAGACCATTTTGGAAACTTGGGTCATTAACATGATTGTTTTTTACGTTTTTTTTTTTTAATCTGTATCAATTTTGCCAACAGCACAATGAAATGAAAAACTCCAGAAACAAAGTAATGTTTATTGAGTAGAAACACTCAAAATGGTGTTTCTCCAAGGATAGTTCCCAGAAAGGACTCATCTGGAAAAGTGTTAAAACTGCAGATTTCTAGTTCTTCATCCCAAATTTGCTGAAGACCAATGAAAACAAAAGCACAGGCCATGTGAGAGCATTGAAGTAGCAACACGGTGTAGGTGACAAACATTAAATTGAGAATTAGGAAAAATTACTTCTTATCCTGATTCTTCCAGAAACTAAATCTGCCCCTGGGGTGAGTAACTCAAATTGCACTGGGTGACATTCATTAAGGGAAAGCTTGACAATGTGGTTAGCATCTTTATTACTCTCCAATTCTTGAATCCTCTTAAAAAAAAACACATTTTGTATTTAGTGAATTGTGTACCTTATTTCTTATACTATTCATTTCAAATTTTCTAGGCATGTCAGGGCCTCTTAAGTACAAAGTACTACTTGTATATGGCTTTAGGACATTTTCCAAGATCATTGAAGTTAAAGCATTACACCTGATTTGAGTTCCTGCTCTGTACCAGGTGATGGTCTAGCAAACACCTTCACCAATGCTTTAAAGCAGTTCAATATAATCCCTTTTATTAATGAAAGGACAAACTCATACAAAGAGGTCTCACAGCAAATTTCTCACAGTACTCCCCTCTGCCTAGTCTTGTGGTGCATGGGGAGCTCTCAATGTCTTTTGTGGAGAGGAATGTGGGTGCTAAACTATGGACACCTGCGACATCTACAGGAACGGGACTGCCTGGCTGTGTAGCCACTCTCTGGGGTAGTCCTGTAGAACAAGGGAAGAGAAGTAGAAGAATTATTGGCCAGAAATATTGACCAGAATTAAGAATATATGTCACTGTGCATTCATTTTGGAAGGAGAAATCACCTGAAGGCAAGATTTAAGCTACCAGGTAGAAGAAAGACCTTTAGTTAAGTGAGTTAGTACATA
Organism: Hystrix cristata; assembly: GCA_004026905.1. NCBI lineage: Eukaryota > Metazoa > Chordata > Mammalia > Rodentia > Hystricidae > Hystrix > Hystrix cristata. The sequence continues at coordinate 16,910 of PVJO010020219.1, read as the reverse complement.
TCATTTAAAAAAATCTAGAATGTCTATTATGTATTGAAAACATCCCAAATGCTATATAGCAAGCCTAAAGAAATAAATAGAAACATAGATAAAGATAGTTATGTTAATTACAGTATCAAAAATTATCATAATTTTATCAGGACATGGATGCTCCCAATACCATGAATGTGACAGAGGATATTTAATGGCATTGGAAAAGAGAACTGTATTTTTTTATGACATTTTTGGCCCTGCCTTTTATTGGCACTCTGTTTCAAACAAGTACCTAATGGGCACAGTGTGGTGAAGTCTTGTAATGGATCATGGTGTTGGCATTTTTAGTAAGGCTAACGTTGAGCGTGTGGCTCAGCCCTGGCTCAGCTTTCTTATACATCTCTTACTCTTTCCAACTACAGGGCTTCCTGGTCCTGTGTACTAAATACTTGAGAGTTACTTTCCTCTTAAAGTGAGATATTGAACTATATGCTCAACTCATATGTCTCCTTCTCAAAATATTTAACCAGCAAAATAGGATTAAAATCATGTGGGCCAATGTGGGTTTTAATGATTTTACCTTTTGGGAGCTGTTCATCTGTATGTTGCCTTTATCATCTCAGATGTTGTTTGTGGAAGGAGAATATGACTACTGGCCAAAACCTACATTATGTCACCTGCCCTGTTCCATAAACAGATTGCGCATACCACACAGACGTAAGCTGTGAGCTGTGGTTAGTTAATTAGAGTTAAGGCAAATATACATACATATACAATTTGTAGGTAAATGGGTGTACCTTGAGAACATACTGTTAAGAGAAATAAATCAGACACTTATCAGTACACATCGAATTGTTTCTCTGATATGAGAAACCGTAAGTGTAAATAAGGACAAAGGGGTAGAATAGATATTATGTTAAAAAAAAAGTATTCAAAAAAGAGGAGAACTAGATAGGGAAAAGGGGGATAAAGAAGGAAGGTCAAAAGAAAAGTAAGATGAAAGGGAAAAAAATGGAAAAATGTAAATAAACTTGTTGCAAATAGAGAGGGGTGGGTGAATGGAAGGGAAGGGAGGGGAAAGTGGGGAAACCAAGATACATCATGTACAGGTACAAAATAATGATGTTGATTATGATCATTATGTATACAATGTACCAATACATGTTCTTGGTAAAAATAAAAAATAAAATAAAATAAAATAAGAGATTAATTATAAATGTTATATTTTAGTTACAAGGACATTTGGAAATACCCCATCATTGCAGTGCACCAGAATAATAGCTTTGTTTTTAGATGAACACAAACTATTTGAAATATTGTATAAAAAACTTAACTTCTCAGAAAATTTCCACTAACTGCATCATATTGCGAGATAGCTTGGCAAAAACATTAGTCTGTGTTACATATAGGTGTGGTCCAGTTGTTGCCAAAACACTTTCATTTCAAATCTGGCATTACAAACTGTTTCCAAATACACTCATTTAACTAATAAAGCTAAACAGTGAAGCATAGCATTAGCCAGCAGCAAATATTTTAGATTAAAATTTAAATATGAAAGACTTGCTCTTCTTAAGGAAAGTTTAAAAAGCCCATAATGTTGGACAGATGCAACATTTATACCGTTTATTCAAATTTTATTTAACTATGCAGACACCTTGGGTTCCCTATGGAGTGTCTATTCCCTCCCTCACGTTATTTTCATTGAGGCAGCATGTAGCCAGCTGCAGAGCTGCCTTTCCTATCCCCTCTTGCAGTTAGAGGTGGCAATATGATCATTCTGGCCAATGGGATGGACGTGGATGTATTGGGGTGGGAACTCCCAGAAAAAGCCTTGATTCCACAGATATACAACTTTTGTTACTTCCACTATTCCATATAAAATGTTAAATGTAAATAATCCAACTTGTGACTGTAAGGCAATAACTAAGCACCGGAATGCTCCACCACTGACAAGTGAACAGAAAGTTGGAAGGATCATAGAATTTGTATTCTTTATAAGCCATGATTTCTCAATAGAGATACTTGCTATGGGCTTTGTGTATTCTAATATTGTGTATTTGGTCTAGTATTTTAAGAAATTTTAGTGCTATGAAGTGGCATTTACTATGGAGGTGTGGGGGAATGTTTTTGTTGAAAGAAAAAAATGTTCAGTGATAACTAAGGTCATACATCATGGCCACATATTCCATTCTATAAGCAAAAGAATACTGTAAGGCTTTCCATTGTTATTCAGTCTTAATATGAAACTCACTGAATATAACATCTAATTGCTCTTATCTGACTTGTGATTTAGTTACAAAACCCCAGAAGTTTCATGAGTTATAAAATTATGTTCTCGTTTGATTTAAATATACTTTGTTCAGTGTTTTCTTGAAGGAATCAGTATATACTACAAATTGGAGACAATATTCTTTATCCTACACTACCATAATCATTTTACATTACATAACTCTGCTTCAAAATTAAAGTATGTATGAAGCAAATTTACATACTAAGTGAATTTTGAATAGATCCCTGTATAATACTAGTTTTTGTAATCTTTTTTCTAAAAACATGTGTAAGTTTATTTCTCAACTCACATTTCTCTTATTTCAATATTTTAAAAATAATCTTTGTTTGCTGTATTTAATCTACTAATATTTGTGCAATCCTTCATTATCATCATCTCTATGAATACTTTTTATTTAATTGCAGAGTTCCGATAAGTGATAACAGTGATAGTTATAAAACCACAATGAGAAATGTGGGTATGCATCCCTCATTTACCACAAACGTTCATTTTTCAGGGTCTTTTCACTTCCTAAACACATTAAAATGAAGAATTTTACATGCCAAATTTAAATGTGCTGTGTTAACTGGGGAAGGGGAAAGAGTGTTTAGAATTACCAAACAGATAGAGAAGCATTCACCTTAACATTTTTTCTACGATGGATACTGTCCACTTGGATCACATAAAATATATTCTATTGCCCCTTTTGTGTAATTCCTAGAACTTAGCTAGAATTGTGCTAATTTTACATTTAAGTGAAATATAAATGTTAAATTATTTGAAGTAAATCCATAACACTTGAGTATTAACAATGAGTAGGAATGACTGTGCGTGAGATCCCTGAGTATATCATATCTTCTCTGTGTTTGTGACAGTCCTCGGGACTGAATGGAAGGCTTTGCACATGCCAGGCAAGAGCCCACCACTGAGCTCCATCCCACAGTAGCTCTGAGTCATATCTTTCTACTAATCTGATGATCCACTGCACTATCGTTTGCATTGTTTTCACTCAGGCATTCTTAAACCATCTTTATGCCGAATGTTGACATTGCTTTCCCTCATATAGTGAGAAATCTAAAATGAAGGTTATTAGGATCAGGTTTTGATTGAGGGATAAGGTGGAATATAGCATTATCTGAGATGTTGAACTGGGAGATGGCTGTTGGACTATTAATTCAAAAACAAATGTCTGCAATGTAATGAGAATTCACTTTATAGCGTGAAAGGTTTCAATCTAGATGTAGCTTTTTTTTCACTTAGAGACTTTTAAATACTGTTTTATTATTGAAGCTTATTTTATCCATGATAATTGCACCCATTTTACAGATGAATGAGTTTTGAAATACATAGATACTTTTGTAACTACCACCTCAATCATGATATAAAATATCTCCGGTACCGCCAAGTATTTTCCTGTGCCTTTTTGCAGTCTTCAACTCCTGCCTGACGCAAACACTGGACTGTTCTGTCACTGGGGACTTTGTCCCTCAGAGTCTCACATGAAGGAAATCAGGCAGATACTCTTTAATTCCTTAGAACAGTGATTGTCAGATTCACCCACATCGTTCTATATATTGATAGTTACTCCTTTTAACTGAAAAGTTTTCCATCATCTGGATAACCTAGCATTTGTTTATTCATTCACTTGTTGAGGATATTTAAGTTATGTCCATTTTGGGGCAATTATGAATACAGCTTCTGTAAACACATGCAAATCCTGACACGGGCATATATTTTCACTTATATCATATAAATACATAGGAGGACAATTGCTGGATCAACGGTTAAGAATTCACTGAATTGCATAAATAAAATTAACAAATTGTTTTCTAAATGGTTGCCGGGTTTGGGCCAGTAAACCCTGTTAGAGAGACAAATGAAGACACAAGAGACAGAGAATATCTTTTGTTGGAAGACCAAGAGACTTAACCTGTATGGAATGAAGCCCTGAACTGACTCAGAGCCCCATATTTATTGAGGAACAACAGAGGCAATGGAGTTTTGCTGAGCATAGATATTTGTTTTAGGTAGCTCAGTGTGGGGGCCCGGGGTGGAACCCTCAGTAATTTTTTTTTTTTTTTTGAAATAGCATCTGGCTATGCAGCAGGCTGGCCTTGAACTCACTATGTAGCACAGGCTGACCTCGAACTTGTGGCTATCCTCCTGCCTCAGCCTCCTGAGTGCTGGGATTACAGGAGTGAGCCACTATGACCGCCCGGTTTAAAGCAGGCAAGCAAGGCAATGTGACAGTTTGACTGAATAATTAACCTTTATCTGACTGTCCCCTAAGGAGCTTCCTTGTTTTCCCTGTAAGGTTTGCCTCTGCTTGAACTGGCGAAACATCTTGTCTTTAAGACATTCTGACTCGTGGGAGTTAGCAGTCTTCTGCCTCCTGAGTCAATTTGAACAGACATCCACCTGTTGGGTGTCACAAAGAACTCCACACTGCTTGTATCATTTTACTTTTATACCCTTAATATGAAGCTATTTCACCTTTCCCCATATTCACATCAACTTTTGGTATTGTTGGACTTCTTAATTTTAGCCATTCTGATGGTATGTAGTGAAATGCCATTGTAGGTATAATTCAAATTTACTTGATATGTATAGATATTTAACATCTTTTATGTCTTTACTGGGCATTTTATATCTTCATTTGTGAAATGTCTGTCTTTTCTGCTCACAAATATTTTGCTGGATATCTATGTCTCCCCAAAATTTTCTTATAGTTAGTACTTGACTTTTCTTTGTAATGCTCCTCTTTTAAAATATATATGAGAGGGGCTGGGGATTTAGCTCAGTGATTAGAGTGCTTGCTTTGCAAGCACAAGGGCCTGAGTTCGATCCCTGGCACCACAAAAAAAAATAAAATAAAATAAAATAAAATAAAATAAAATAAAATAAATATGAGGTGTGATCAAAATATATGGTGAATGTCTACATTTAAAAAAAATGTTTACAATAAAAGACACATTGCTATTAATCCTCTTCAGAGTATTCCTTTTCTCTTTGAACACACGTGTCCCATCATTCTTGTCATTTTATGAAGTGGTTCTGACAGTTCCCTTTCTGAGTGTCTTTCTTTATCCTGTTGTGGCTGCCTTCATGCCCTGACTCAATTCAAAATATTTACATTTTATGGTCTTTTTTACTTGTAAAAGAACCGGGAGTTGTACAATGCCAGACTGGGTAGATAAGATGGATGAGGGAGCACCTCAATATGTTTATGAGCCCGCCTTTCTATTGGATGGCACCTGACAGCAGCATTCACTGTATTTTTGATCATGCCTCCTAAAGATACTCTTGAAAAGGGACTGCCAGAATGACTTTGTAAAGTGTCAAGAACAATGATATAAGTGTGTCCAAGTGATGGAGTATATTGAGAGGAATTAATGGCAACGTGTTTTTTTCTGTAATTTTTTTAAATGTAAACATTCATGATGTATTTTTATCATACTTTGTTTTTAATTTTGTCAAATTCGATTTATTATTTTTTCTTATGGCTTGTGCTTTTTCTGTCATAAGAAAGCTTTGGCTATGTTAAGAGTAAAAGTAAATGTTTCTATGTCTGCTTCTAGAAGTCTTACAAATACATATGCTCGATTTTGAGTTAATTTCTATGAATGATGTGGGATAAGGTTTTGACCATTGTTTTCTGCCTTATATCTCTCTTCCTTCTTCTTCTTCTGAGACTCCAGTTGTACATTTGTTACACTGTTTGATATTATTCTACAGGTCATTAACACTTGCCATTTTGTCTTTTAAAGTGTTCTTTCTCTGAACATCATAGTTTGCATAGTTTTTTTTAGTTGGTTTTAAAGTTCATCATTCTTTTCTTCTGCAGTAGATGATATTTTAAGTCCAACCATGATTTTTCATCTAAGACAGTGTATATTTTAGTGACATTTCATTTGTACTTTTAATATCTTGTTTGCATTCTTTTTTTTTCTTGTTTGCATTCTTATGTTCATATTTTCATTTAGATACTTGGCCCTTTTTTATATTTAAAATAACTGTTTTACAGTTCTTTTCCTAGTTTTATCATCATCTTATTAATATGTTTTTCCATTGATGAATTCTGTCCTAGGTATGGGTCACAAGTTGATCCTTTTTATTTTTATTATTATTATTATTTTTGTTCATCTAGTAATTTGTGGTTGGATGCTGGTCATTTCATGTGCTACATTGTTGAGTGCTTGAATTTTGTTTCCTATGTTAAAAAGTGTTCAAGTTTGTTTATATTTTTCACACTTGTTTTGAAATTGCTAAGGTGGATCTAGCATAGTGTCTTAGTCACTTTCCAGTCACTGAGACAAAAATAGCTGAAACCCACAAGTTAAAGGAGGAGAGGTTTATTTTAGCTCACAGCTCAGTCCATAGTTGGCTGGCTGCAAGGCAGAAACAGCATGGTGGAAGGACCCGGGCAGAGAAGCTACTTATTTTATGATAGCCAGGAAGCAGAGAGAGAAGGTAGGATTCAGGCAGGGAGATACAAGCTTCCAGGTCACACTCCTGGCAACAAAGCACCACTTCTTAATGGCACATTCAACTGCGAACCTATCAGTGGATTGATACATCTATGAGTAGTCCAACTACTTCCCACAGCCCCACCTATGGACCCATGAGGCTTCTGGGGACACTGTAAATCTGAACCATGACCAGTACTTTTTCTATAGAACTTATTTAGTCTTATTCCTTCTGTGATCTGCATTGAGTGTCAGGGCATTTAGTAATCTCCTCCATGGTTACAATTCAAACATTTCCAAGCACTATGTGACCTCTGGGAAATTTTTCAGCTTCTAGGTCTCTGGAAATTATTCTTTTTTTGCCTTATGAAATATTACCTTAGGCGCACCCAGCTTAGTATTTAGACAATGACTCAAAGGAACTTCTTGAGGAATTCTGGAATTCTTTATCTGTGTGCTTCAATCCTTCCAGTACTCTGATCTGTAAATTGTAGCAGCCTCCGCCTTCTCAAATTCCATTCTTTGTTTCATCAGTTTAGACTACTCTGCTCTATTTTGGATCTCTCCCTGATTACAAACCAAAAATTGTCTCCAGGAGGAAAGCCTGATGATTTTATGACCTGATTCTTGATTCCTTATCCACCGTTCTCTCAGGAATCATAATTCTAAACTGTTTATTATTCTGATTCCTGAAAACAATTGCACAATATATATAAGCCTTGTTATTTTTCAGTGTATAATCAAAGAGTAAGTTTTATTCCAACTACTCTTTCATAGTTAAAAGTTGTTTTACCCTTATAGTTTTATAATTATTACTTTCAGAAAAGGTAGATGTTTGATAGATACATCTACATTTTTAGTAATTTTCTTTATTTTGCAACTTTATTCAAGGGAGAAGATAACTTTCTACCCTCTGGAGCTTTGGTAATTGAGTCTGTGAAATAAAATGACAGCAGACAGATTAACAAGAGAAAACTATTTTAATTATATGTATACACATGAAAGTTTCATAAAGTATAAAACTAGAAGGGCCAGATGATAGAAGTTTTTATAGCATCCTGAGTGGCAGAAAGGAATAGGGCCTTAGGGCTTCTGAGAGGAAATAAGGACACATTAGAGGAGGATGAGCTAAGGAAATGTGTGGTGAGTTAAGGTTCTTTTGTTGTGGAGATTAAAGTCTATCAGATAATAAAAGCATCTGTGACAAAGTCTGTGATGACTTCTCCTGTACCACAGTTAATTATCCCATAATGATGATGTTCCTAGGGAAAGGAGACATGACCACTGAGGTCCTTTTTGAAGGATCTATCTTTATCTAGATAAAGGAATTTCTGAGAAAGCATCTTCCTGCAATTCCAGGGAGGAAGAGGGCTAAGAATCAAGAGGCCAAGAAAACAACATATATCACACAAAGATGTTTTAATCATCTTTCATCTCTGTCTGGACCCCGTGGCAGCCATCAGTTTTCTACAACTCCCTCAGCCCTCCCAGAAAGCAGCAAGCCCTGACTTAGTTCAAAGCAGAGCTCCCCTGGTAAGAGTTGATACTATTCTTTTAGCAGTTAACATAGCCCTAAAAAATCATGGGAAGAAAAGTCAAAATGACTTCCTAAATGTAGAAGAAAATATGGTTATAAAAGTTCACATATATACAAATAAATAAAATAGAAGATGGATACTACCACATGGGGTGAAGTGTAGGATGTCTATTAATTACCCAAAAGGAAAGGTTATAATAATTAAATCATAAACTTTCATTCTACAATGAAATTTACATTTATATTATTAATTTATGACAGATCTTTAGACTACAGAATATATATAAATACCAAAAACAGGGTAACTTTTCTAACATAATTTCTGAGACATTTTCTTCATTACTAGCTGTCACCATTCGAAGACCAAAAACCTTTGTCACATTATTTTTTAAAGTGTGTAGTCCCTAGACATTCCTTTCATAGGGAATGACAAGATTCTCAACCCAGTTTTGCTGACCAAATTGTGAGGTATTAGAGTTACCAGAATCCAGATGTTCATCTGCCTAACCTCCCACTTTACAGGTGAGAAAATTAAAGCTCAGAGAGTAGTCTCTCTAAAGTCATGATGCAGGAAAGCTATGGTCAAAAATACTTATTATCCCATCTAGATAACCTGCACATTTTCTATATTGGACAAAAAAAAAATTCCAGTGCTAGAAATAGGAGTCCTTGTTTGCTTGTGCAGTTGATCAGAAACAGACTGCGATGTGGTCCTCACCCAGCTTTATCAAAACGTCATATTTTTAAAATGCACTAGGACTATTAAAGGAAGGCATGTAAAACAAAGTAACCATGCTCTAAGCTGATTTTACATGGAAAGTTTACAGAATTGTTATAGCTTTAAAGCACAGCTTTGTGCTCACAAAGAGGGATATCTTTCTCTTGAAAGCTCATCCTTGCTCTGTTTGTACATGTTTTTGGAAGATAATGAGATTAAACATTAATTTATAAAGCTCCAAAAAGAATCTCTGTGAGAAGACTGGGAGCTTCCACAGGTATTTACAGAATTTTACCTCTATCTTCATTAGGCATATTTTTGATAATGATTCAAAGAAAAATACTATATTTTCAGTCTTTTGACTTGCTGTCCTGGATGATAATGTTACACGGGAAATATAAGTCCCAACCTGTTAGATGTCAAATGCGCTGAATTTGTGGTACCACAACATCAAGGAATAAAGTTGTGAATCAAAGGAAGAAGTTAGAGTTTCATTGAAAGTAAGGAGACAAAAATAGTTCCTGGATTTCCAGGAGGGGTCCTGAATGGGTGGCCACCAAGGCGCCTTGTCAGGGGCAATTTATACAGTCACAACATGGGTACAATGTCGGTGAAGCTACAATCAACCTATAGGATTATGAGTCTAGCTGCTTAGCTAATATTGATCCAATAGGGAAATGATAACAAGGGGCCATGGAAGGAAGGAGGAAAGGCATTCTCAGCCAGGGATGGGTCCGGATGCTTCAGTCACACACCTGAGTGACTGATGCCTAGCTGGACTTCCTGGACCGTGTGGTGCTAATTACAGCACAATTCCAAGTTACTGCTTATCCCCTAGGCTGTGGTGAAGGCCTGGCCACTGCATCTTCATCTTGAGGCCTGGCCTTCAGATGCACCTCTAGCCACAGTTCTGCTGTCTTTATTTTTTTGTGCTGACTTCCTTGAGGGCTCAGTCCCTCTCTGAATTTATATTAATTTCTATCTAACTTAGCTGCCTCTCATAATAATTTGATCCCTACTTCATTTTTTTCTTTCTAGCATAAGAAGCAAGGCTGAATTTATGGTCACATCTACCAAGTGGTTGGTTTCATTTTGAGGTGGGCAAGAGGAGGAAAAAAAATAGCTACATTTTGTTGGTTTATTTCACATCTCTACTGCAAAAGAAACTATTAAGTATTTGTTAAGAAAATAGAAGAGAGGCATGGGTAAAGTTGGCTGAGAAAGTAAGTCTGACCTGTTAATTATAAGTCCCAAACAGATGCGACTTCTGGAGAGAATGGCCTAGACCTGACATCAGCCTGAGGCAGGAGATCCCAGCACAGCCTCTCAGGATCTGGATGTAGTTCTCACAAGCTTCCTTGAGATTTAGACAGCATGAAGAGACCCATTAAAGAGACAGACTGTGTTATTATATCTTTCCATAATACACCGATAGACTGTACCACATCTCTCAGACACAGTACATTATTTTATTTTTTCTACCTTTTTTTTTTTTTCTTGTTTGGTCTAAACTCACTCTGCAGAGCCAGTTTCTCTCCCAATCTCCATTTTGCCCTTTAAATAAATTTTGCCACCACTTTTTGCTCATTTCATTCAATTCTTTGTTTAAGGCAGGAAGAACCTGGAATCCAATTCCAGAAGGAGGGGTGAGCAATCCAGAACCCAGTAATGTTTGTTTCAAATAATCTACCCGATAGCAATATGACCTCTTATTCCTCTGAACAAAAATTATTAATTCTTTTAATCAATTTTAATCATAAAATTGCTAATTTGAATGGCAGTATTAATGAAATAAATTTTAAGTATATTTTCATCTTTACAGTGATTTTATTAGATATTAAAATAAAATCTAGCCCCATTAGATAAATGTAACTTTAACTGCTGTAATTAGGAAAATTATTTATATTTCTGCTATGTTCTTTTGTCACCTGACTGCATGTGTCTGGTGTTAAAAGGGTTAGGCGAACACAGTACTGGAAGTCAACCATATTGCTCATGGTCCATGCCTCATAGACACATCTCAGACATGTCTTAGGTTTAGAAATTCATGAATTATACCATTTTGGAAAGGGAAATCTAATGAGTTGTATCTTTAACTAATTCACACTACTTCACCTATGCAAACAGGATAGCATAAACAGCTTGCCTAATTGTGGGTCTTTAAAGAGTTCCTGAAAATGGTTTAGTAGACATGAACAATTTTCACACTAATTTCAAGGGCTGCAGACATTGCTGTTTCCAGGAAAGACCCAAATAAAGAAGGTACAACACAGAATATATCTAAAAGATTATCAGGAGTATAAGAATTTAGTATCTTGGCCTAATCCAGCAAAAGATGAGCTAGATATCTTTCCTGCAGTATTATGTTTTAACCCTATCAAACTTCTTTGCTATGGGCAGCAGATGAATTGCTAGGTCTGGGTCAATAGCTGAGATAAATTGTAAAGATTCAAACTACTATCACTTTCTTTCAGTAGCTAAAAGTAAAGCTTTTATCTTTGCTACTATCAATTATATCCAATTCTATTGGCACCAAACACTCAGTTGTGAAAGGAAAGTTTATATCATTCACAAGGCACCCTGCTACTCTATCTTTTGCAATGAGAATGCAGTGATTTAAAAGTAACGATTACTTTCTGTTTCTAGGCTGATTTACCTCAGTTGGCAATCACTTAACCTGGCTGTTAGTTCTTTCAACTGTAAATTAAGGATATTTCACGAGAAATTTCTTAAGGTCTCTTCCTATTTTGCCCTGTGATATTGAATTTCTCCAAGATGTGCTAGCACTGAAGTATCATATACTAAATTATATGAACAAAAAAGGAAAAGTGAGAGTCTGATGAGAAATAGGTTAAAATTTTCCAAAGAGTATATAATGGCCTAAAAGTAATGAGATGATATTCAACATCATTAGTCATTTGGTGAAGACACACTGCAACCACAGCATAATATGACTTCATATACACTAGAACAGTTACAATAAAAAAAAGTTAAACAGTAACAAACAGGTGAAAATGTGGGGAAGTTAAAACCATCATGTATTTCCCTTTAGATGTGAAAAAGTGCAGTCGTTTTAGAAAACTGTTTGACATCTCCTGTTTGAAAGATAGAGTTACTAAGTCCTATGTGTATGCCCACAAGAAATTAAAATACATGGCTCCACAAGAACTTGTAAATGAATGTTCATACCATGATTATTCATAATAGCCCCAAAGTAGAAACAATCCAAGTATCCAGCAACTGATAAATGGATAAACACAGTATAAAACAGTTTAGAAAATAGTTTTAGGAAATGAAAATGAGAGAAGTATTCATACATGTTCCAACATAGATGAACCTTGGAAACAGTATGCTAAGTGGAAGAAACCAGTTACAAAAGCCCACATGCTGTGTGATTCCATTTATATGAAATACACAACTTTGGCAAATCTATAAGAACAGAAATTACATTATTTTAATAAAGTGGCCATAATCAGAATGTTAAGCAGATATATTTTAACAATAATTTGTTTTAAGGATAATGTAAAGGCAGGAAAATGTCTGTATAAAATATTTAGAGGAAAAAGTAGGTATAAAATTTTATAGAAAAAGACACCATTAAAAAGAAAGTAAAACAATTAAAAGATAATGGAAATATCTAATATTCTGTTTTCATGATTTTGGATATTTTTACTGCACAAGAACCAAATGCTAGTTTAATGTTCTTATACTGATCTGAGGAAAAGTTTCTTATTATGAAGGGTTTCAGAATAAAACATATCTCTAATAAAATCATTCAGCCCTTTTAATAACATGCAAATAAAAAATTAGAAAGTTTGAATAGTCTGTAATAGAATAAGTGAATGTCCCTTTTCTCCTTTAAATTGAGAAATGGTATATATGCAGTGTATATTACTTCTATCTGAAAATTCCAGAAATATAATTGTACCTTAAATTAAAACTTCACTTCAATCAATTTCATTGATTACTTACCTGTAAATTGCCAGCTACCGATAAATACTACAACTATAGAGGACAGAATCACTACCATCAAAGGTTACAGAAGAAAATACCCATTGGTAAGTAACTGTCAGTGTGTGTGAAGGATGAAATGTTCTAAAATTGTACAGCTCCAGAAATTGTACGAGAGAGATGCAAAACTGTCTTTCATAAGCACAGAGGGGATTGTCAATGATTGCTACTTCTGGGCAATGATGTTCAAACAGGATGTTCAAAAATAAGCAAAATTTCTAAAATTCAAATGAAGCTGACCAGGACTGTGGTGAACACAATGTTAGGCAAATGAAATAACACGAACGAAAGTAATAATATCTGACACCATTCTAAGATATGAGACCTACTTGTAGGTTAGTATTGTTACAGAGAAAAGTGTAATGGAAAAAAAGACTCCGAAATTCAAAAAGTAACAGGACCCTGGAGACAATGGATGCCATATATACGCCAGTGGATTTAGTTTGACTAACGACGAAAAATCCAAAATAATTGTACAAGTTATATGTAAACTTCTATTGTAAAATAGAAGTTTATTATCTCACGTATATATTATTTCCTGGGGAAGCCAGGCTAAGGCTAGTTTAGATACTCTATGGTCATTATAAATTCAGATCTCTTACTTTTGCAACCTCTTTTTTGTTTCATGTCACAAATTCAAAGAGCCTCATATCTAAAATTCAGTTATTAGAGGAAAAAAGCGATGAAGGAGGACGTGCTACCTTCCTGTCTGTTTGGGCTGCTGTGGCTTATACAAGACAAATGTATTTTCTTAAGCTCTGGAGGCTGGTAAGTCCAAGATCAACATGCTGGCACATTCGATGCCTGGAGAGGACCTGCTGGCTCTCACTGTGTGTCCGCATGTGACAGAAGGTGTGAAGCATTTTCCTGGTCTCTTTATAAAAGGGAGCATTAATTTCGTTCATTAGGTTTCTGCCTACCAAATCACCTCCCAAGGGCTCCACCTCATCACCACATTGGAGGTTTAAGATCTCAACGTATGCACTGGGGAGGGTGCAAACAATTTACTATATCCCCTTCACTGATGCTTAGGTGAAGTGGTAGATGGCACTCCTGCTTACATTTCACCAACCAGAGCTGGGGCGTATGGACTGCAAGGAAAGAGAAATTTAGGCTTCATGTCTTCTAAAAGCTGCATGTCTTCCAAAAAATGGTGGGAGTGGTTATATTATTAAAGAAAAAGGAGCAGCATTCATTAGTGTAAGCATCTTTGTTAGGGTGATACATAATCGTAATTTACCAGACTTTTCCAGACAGAGGCAAATAAAAAATAATAAACACAATTGTCAGTAGGAGTTTATTGCCTACGATTTAATTTGTTCATAATAGGTGCCGAGCACTGTGCTGAATTATTCTACTTAATTTTCCCAACTCTATAACTGTTCTAATTTTACAAATGAAAGCCAGGGTGCAGGAAAGTTTACTTAACTTGCATATACACATACTTTTTAAAGTGTTAAGCAGCCTTGGGTGGTTCCTTCAGAAGGTCGTCTGGAAGACAGCATCGCAGTCAGGGCAGAGGACGGCCGGACGGGCAGCTGTCCCGCACTGGCACCTTCCAGGAGGACAGACGTGCAGGTGGAAGATTGGTGTTGAGGGTGCTAACACAGTGTGGGCCTTGGCGAATGTGTGTTTAGATTTTAGTACTTCACAAAGTTTTAAAAGTAAAATAGATGATTAATTTGAAAATATAAAAATCCTTACAGAATAAGGACATAAAAATAAAATATTTTTAAAGCTGTACAGTTTATTTATCTTTTATGCTGTGATGGCAAAGGCTCGAAAGGTTTTTTTTAAAAAATTAAAACATTTGTAAAGTAAAATAGTCCCAGTAAGCAAAGGCTAGCTTATCACTGAGAAAACAAAGTTGGTGAAATTAGTCATCACAACTACAGTGCAGCCTAAGTGCGCAGGGTTGGAAAGGTCTAGAGCAGGGTGTGTATTGCCCTAAGCTTTCGTGTTTGCGCCCACTCACCGACTCAAGGAGGCAACTTCCCCGGCCCTGCAAGCTGCATTCATGCTGCGAGTCCAGAACGCGTGCAGCATTTATTTTATACTTTGTAACAATTTTTCCCTGCGCCATTTCCCTGTTTAGTTGTGTTTGAATACACAAACACACCCATACCTTACAAGAGTCTACAGCCTTTAGTACAGCAACACACGGTGCAGACTTCTCACCAAGGAGCGACAGGCTGAACCGTATAGCCTGGGTGTGCTGTCGGTGGTGCCATCGAAATGTGTGTCAGTATGAAACTGTTTAACGATGCACCTCCCAGAACATATCCCCATCATTAAGTGACACGTGACTACAATGTGAAATAACTGAATCAGCTGATTCACTTAGCTACGATCTTAATAACTGGAGAGACAAGAAAGCGCAACTCGTGTAACATAAAAGATAAGTACAAGCAAGCAATCCTAAAATGGCGCGATTATGTTACATTTGCTCTCAACTCATCTTTTAGATCAAGTTGTGTTTACCTCGGGTTGGCCCCAGAAAGTCCTTGCACTCCCCCGCCCCTCAATATGTCACAGATCTTCATCGATAGTTTTGGCTGTCTTTCTATCACATTACCTTCTCTGAGGAGTTCGGTTTCCTCTTCTATTTTTAGGATTAAAGACAGGGTGTGTTATGGCTCGTGTCTAGATGTCCCCCTCCAAAGCCTCATGTGCTAACAGGTGGTACTTTTTGAAGTTGACTGGATGTAGGGGGTGTGAATGTAGATTAAGTGTGTGGCACTGAGATTAAGGATGTGAGGTACTAAATTAATCCACTGATTGGAATTAGCATAGTTCTCAGTGTGGATAATGGCAGCCTCACTCTGGGTACATGTGGCACCAATCTATAGACTGATAGACTAGATGGAATATAAAAGCAGAGGGAAGGCGGGCTGGTGTGGCTGCTGCTTGCTGCTCATCAGTTGCTGCCCGCTCGTGGCCTCTGCCACACCGCCCTGCCTTGGAGCCAGCCAACTATGGAAACCTCTACAAACTGTGAGCTGAAATAAACCTTTCCTCCTTTAACTTGTGGGTGTCGGGTATTTTGTCTCAGGAGTGAGCAAAGTAACTAAGACAGAGGATCACTTCAGACCCTATAAGATGAGATGGAGACATGCTGTGCCTCAGTGTCCCACCTCAAAACAAACATCCCCCTTACAGACATTAACTTGCAGGGCTGTCACAGCTTCTCTTCTCCCTCTAGCGAGAGGTGTATTCCTTTCTACTGGGTTAGAGACCCAGTGTGGTGGAAGAGACCTCTCCAAACTACTATACTAAACAATGGAGAATATCAGGTAGTAGATGTATCCCACAGAGAAAAGTTATACTCTCTCCCTGCTGTATGCGCTGGGGAAATCACCTAGGAAATAAGGTTTTAGAAAAGATGCTCCTTTCCAACAGTCACATTGGTAGCTGTCTGAGTGCCTGGCCACTTACCACTGGGATGAAGAGCACCAATATCCGCAAGAATTCATCATGGCCTCCACAACTGTTCTTCATCTGGGCGTGCTGGCACATGCCTGTAATCCCAGAACTCTAGGAGACCAAGGCAGAAGGACATAAATTTGAACCTACCTAAGCAACTTAGTTACTAAGCAAACCCTGTCTCAAAATAATAAAAACAGTGTCAAATACAGTTAGTGGGTATTAGCTCAGTGTGAAGACCCTGGGTTCAGTCTAAGTTCCTTTATTAGCTTACATTTAAAATTTATTGTTCTGTAAATGTGCTCTTCAGCTGTTTCATGGGTCTCGGTGGTCTGCAGGGATCATGTAAACTTGATGCCAAAGAACAGGTATCTATATACATAGCTGAGAGTTGATGAGCATTGCTTGACTTTCAATAAATTTTGGCTGACTTGAGTTTATCTCTTTGGCAAATATGCATAAAGCGCAGGAATTAAATGACACAAATCTTGTTTACTACTGGAAGTTACCCCT
>PVJO010020218.1:0-32534 GCA_004026905.1 Hystrix cristata | reverse complement strand
TTTGGGGCCTTGCACTTGCTAGGCAAGCGCTCTACCACTTGAGCTAAATCCCCAACCCCTGTTCTTAATTTTTATATATTTCAATCAGAAAGGAAGTCTTTCGTTTTTCCAGCAATGGGATTAGAAATATCCTCTGTTTTTTGTTTTGTTTTGTTTTGTTTTTTGCTGGTGCTGGGGATTGAATTCAGGGTCCTGCGCTTGCTAGGCAACCATTCTAACCACCCAGCTAAATCCGCAACCCCAGGCACTGGGATTAGAATCAGGACATTTGCACTAATCTACATCTGCAGGCTTTTTTTTTTTTCTTTTTCTTTTTGAGAAAAATTCTAGCTAAACTGATTAGTTGCCCAGTTTGGGTGTGAACTTGTGATCTTCCTGCTTCAGATTCCCAAGTGCACCACCACACCTGGGAGACTTTTGGTTTTTTTGTTTTGGTTTGGTTTTTTGGGTGCTGGGGATCAAACTCAGGGCCTGGTGCTTGTGAGGCAAGCACTCTAACCACTGAGCTAAATCTCCAGGTGAGCCTTTTTAAAAAAAAAAACAAAAAAAACTTTTTTTTTTATTTAACAGTTAGGGTCTTACTATATTACCCAGGCTGGCCTTGAACTCCTGGGCTCAAGAGATCCTTCTGCTTCAGCCTCTTGAGTAGCCGGGAACTACAGATAAGCTCCACTATGCTTGACAGAGGGTCTTTTCTTAAGGTCCAAATCCTTGTTTGTCTCTTTTTCAATACTAAGGACCGAACCCAGGGCCTTGGGACTCAGCTACATCCCTAGCCCCTCTTTTATTTTGAGACAAGGTCTTGGTAAATTGCTAAATTGACCGGGCTAGGCTTGAATTTGTGACCCCTCCGGCCTTGGCCTCCCAGAGTACCTAGATTATAGGTGTGTGCCACCACACCTGGCTTCAATCCGTTTCCTAATTGAACTTTTTCAGAGGTTACAACAAGATGTTATATTTATTGTCTAGGTTTGTTTTGTTTCCATACTGGGTTTGTTTTTGTTTTTGTTTTTGTTTTATTCTTTTTTAATACTGGTTTATTAAACCCACGCAGCACTGAGCTACAGTCTGCTCCCATTCTATGTTTTATTTTTTTGGTGCCAGGGATAAAACTCAGGGCCTTGCGCTTGCTAGGCAAGCACTCTAATCACTGAGCTAAATCCCCAGCCCTCAATCTTACCATTTTAACTGTGTTTAAATGTGCAGCTTTCCAGCTTTGAGCAAAGTCGCTTTGTACAAGTCTCGCTGGTACCTACCTGCAGAACTTTCTCATCATCTCAAGCTGAAACTATGTCCCTTAAACAATGACTCCCATTCTGCCCAGCCCCTCCCCTGGAAACCACCATTTACTTTCTGTTTCTGTGAATTCGGCTATTCTTGGCACCACATACAAGTGGAGTCATATCGTGCTTGTCCTTTGTGTCTGGCTGATTTCACGGACCATGTAAGAGGGAGCCTGTTTAAAGCCATTAGCATAAATGCCGGTTTCGGCAGTCGGCTGCTGTGGCCGTGATCTGGCGGCAATCACAAATGGGGAAGTCCACAGTGGTGAGAGCTGAGGGCTGCCCGGTCTGCCAGGTTGGGCAGACACATGTAGACCCGGCACTGCTGGGAATGGGGCCGAGTGTAAACTCCTGTCCAAAGGCTCAGGCAGGTGTCACTGGGCCATGCCAGGAGCCCCTGCCCCTGAGCCCTCAGCTAGGGCTGGCATCCTCTCTGCAAATGCCTGCTGGGCCATGGAAAGACGCCCTGCTGGTGGGCTACGCCTGGCTCCACGCTGGGACTCCTGGTGCCATTTTTCTTGTACCTGTGCAGGCAGTGCTCAAACAAAGGCGTCTGAGGGACTTCATAAGACACTGACCCAGACAGATTCCAGAAACCAACAGGCAACCGAGGACTCGCTGTCCCGTATCTCAGGATTCTGGATCAACAGGAGAGATGATGCACAGTGCAGGATCTGAGCAGAGAGAAGATTGGGGTTGGGAAATTCCTCAGACAGTGGGGTTTCTGGGATTGAAGAAAGGAGAGCATTTCCAGAATGGAGGAGGAGGCCTCTCTGCTGAAGGTCCTGGCGGAGAAGGTGGATTTGAGGGCAGAGCAGGCAGCACGGTCTCTGGGCTCAGGGAACCAGAAATGTCAGGATGTGAGGCTTCTTTCTAAGCAACGATCGATCGACTGCTCAAAGCGATTGTAATGTTTATACTATGGGTGCTTCGAGCTGAATGGCGTGTGTACTTTGGGTGCATGGTAGGTCCCCCTCGCCATCTGTGCTATGGACTCCTCGGTGCAGCCCAGCCCTGCAAACCCATCAATTAGTTTCTGACTCAGAGTCACTAACTGGCAGCCAGGCCTCAGCCCACTGTGCAGTTAACTGAATGTTACTCATTAGTCTCACAGACTATAAAGCCTTGAGAACAACAGAAGTACATCCTCAGCCCTTTTGGGTTCTTGTTTTTTGGAGACAGGGTCCCTCTAAATCACCCAGCACCCCTCCCCCCAAAAAAGTGGTTTTTATATTACATTTTAGGTGAAATGGGAATATACTTTGATCAATGCTAGATGAATAAAAAGACACCAAACTTGTGCAGAATCTAAAACATTATTTGTCATCGGAGTCTTCCATGTCTTTTTTTTTTTTTTCCTGGTGCTGGGGATTGAACTCAGCGCCTTGTGCTTGCAAGGCAAGTACTCTAACCACTGAACTAAATCCCCAGCCTTCCATGTCGTTTGTATAGTACTTTTGTGTGTGTGTGTGTGTGTGAGGGATGGTGCTTGGGGTGGAACTCAGGGCCTTGCACTTGCTAGGTAAGTGCTCTACCACTAAGCTAAATCCCCAACCCCCTGTATAGTTATTTATTTATAGTATGGGCAACTTTTTACCATCCTTGCAAACAGTAATGCGGACAATGAGAAGAGTGACCAAGGACAGGGCCACCACATACCCAGCCTGGCCAGGGTCCACCAGGCTCCTGCCCTGCAGGTCTCTGAGGCTACCTAAGATGGGGAGGCTGGTTAACCATTCGCTCTGCTCCTAAGTGAGGTCATCCAGTCTCCCTCGAAGAGGAGAGACCTTTTGGGGGAAACCCATTCAGCCTGCATGGCTGGCCAGATGTCCCTCTGACCTCCTGGAGAGGCTGCAGCTGGGCTGAGACTCACAGGGAGCCCTGGTCAGGAGGTTTGCTGCGCCAAGGGTGCATCCTGACCGTGCTCAGATCCCAGACTGGGCTGTTACTGTGGGAACCAGCAGCCAGTCCCAGGGAGACCCAAAGGCTGGAGGAGAATGGTGTGGAGGGTCAGGCAGCCTAATTAGAGGATGTGTGGTGATGACTCTGTAGATGGTGAGAAGCCGAGAATGCCAGAAGAAAGGCCCCAAATTTGGAGTCCTCAGGCCACTAGTCCTGGCCTTGACACCATACCCCGTGCCCTACAGTCAACATCACATCCTGAAAAAACCCACAGAACTTAAATTCCTTGGCCCCTTCAACATGCCTGGCAAGCACTTGACCACTGAGCAGCCCCCACCTTTAAGTGCCTAACCTCTGCCAGGGCTTTACACAGATGGTCCTATTCCATCTTTGGAACAACCCAAGGTGAGGCCTGCAAGTGTTGGCCACATATTAGCCATGGGAAAGCAGAGCAGGGAGAGGTGAGGCCTGTCCCAGGATGACCCATGGTCAAGGCTGACTGAGGACGTCCACGAGGGCGGGCTGGCCCAACACTGTGCCATCTGGCTTGGGCCTCCAGGCCCTCCCCCGGCCTGACCTCCAACCTGGCACTCCACTCCACCCCACCCTCTCCTCCTACCCTTTCATGACCAATTCCTCGCCAACCCTGGTGCCTGTGAATTCTCAAGAGAGGAAGATTCACGGGGACTGTCACCACCTGGTTCAAGTGTACAACAAAAGGAAAGTCCCTCGACGTCAAAGAGGTCAACCTTTTACCCACCGATGAGAGCAAAAGGTCTTTGGCTTGCCAGAGGTCACCAGTTAGAGGTTCAAAGGTGATAACTATAGCTACTGATTTCTTTATGAAGTCTGAGGTAGGTACATTTACTTATTCAATTAATTATTTACGGAATGTCTTTTATGGGATAGGCATTGGGAATAAAAAGGACAAAATAGCCAGGTGTGGTGGTGCATGAAGTGAGCACGGTGGCGCGCACCTGGAATTCAGCACTCTGGGAGACTCAGGCAGGAGGGCGGACTGCAGGTTCAAGTCCTGCTGGGAAATTTAGCAATTTAGGGAGCACCCATCTCAAAGTGAAAAATAAAGCCTGGTGGCGCACACCTGTAGTCTCAGCACTTAGGAGGCTGGGACAGGAGAACTCACTGTTGTGAGTTCAAGACTAGCCTGGGCTACACAGAGAGTTTGAGACCAGCCTGAATTACATAGTAAGACCCTGTCTCAAAAATAATAAATAAATAAATAAATAAATAAATAAACACCAAAAATACAAAATAAATAAAAATATAAGACTAAATGAAAATAAAAAGTCTGGGGTGAAGCTCAGTATGAAGACCCTGGGTTTAATCCTCAATCCTACAAAAGAGGTGGGGGGCAAGGCTATTCCTTCTCAGAGCTCACCTTCTAATGGGCAGGGAGGTGGGGAGAGACAGTTAATAAAACTACTAAGATAAATACAAGGTGTGCTTGATCATGACTAATACTACAGAGGAAAATAAAACATAAGAAGAGGTTAGGAGTCTTGGTGGGACTAGGGTAGAGAACAGGTTACAATTTTAGTTAGGCAGATCAGGGAACTGCAAAGAGGTAGTGACATTTAGCAAAGGCCCCAAGGAGGTGAGGATCCAAGCATTTAGATCTAGGGGGCTTCAAAGTAGAAAGCTGTGCAAGTGCAAAAGCCCTGGGGCAGCACCTGTCCAGAGCAGGGAGGAGGTGGGCTTGGGGTGCAGAGCAGAGGGCAGTTGGAGGGGCATAGAAGTTGAAGAGGAGGGTGCAGAGGGTCTTGGGCCTCAGTCACCCCTGGCAGGACTTCAGGGCTTTTGTTTTGTTTTCTTTTTGTTTTTGGTGACAGGGATTGAACGCAGGGCCTTGGAACTTGGGCAAGCACTCTAACCACTGAGCTAAATCCCAGCCCCCGGATATATTTTTAATGTAACATTTACAGGACTTGCTGCCAGATGGAATGTGAGAAAAAGGGAGTAGTCAAGGATGACTCCAGGGTTTTGTTTTGAGCAGCTGAAGGAAGAGGTTTCCCTTGTTTGGACGGAGCCCTGTGGAGGGCTTGAGCCGGTCAGCTCAGGCTGTGAGCCCAGGTGTCGCCGAGGCAGCACCGACCCGGAGGCAGCGGTGGTACTGAATGCCGTGGGGTGAGCGAGGGACGGGGAGGCCCGCACGGAGCCCGGGAATCTCTGGCCCCTGAGTACCGCGGTGGGCAGCGTCCCAGCAGCAGGACGTGACCACCGTGTCCGTGGCCAGACCTGCGACTGACGAGACCTGCGTTGGGTTCAGCACGGTGCAGGTCCCGGCTCGGTGGGCGGGAGCAGCCAGGTCCGTGAATGTGACAGCCGAAGCCGGCTGCAGGGCTGAGAAGACCACAGACAGAAACGCGACTTGGCTGTGAAGGAGCAGGCCAGTGGGTTAGGGTGGGTTCTGGGGGGCTGTTTCCCCCTTGGTGTTTTGAGACCGTAGTCCCGAGGCGGGCCAGGCTGGATTGAACTCAGTCCTGCCTCAGGCTCCCTGCCACATCCCGCTCCGCAGTTTTAGACCGGGGCTGAATTTCACCAAGACTGTTGTTTGAGCAGCGGGGGAGGAGGGGAGAGACAGAGACAGAGACAGAGACAGACAGAGAGACAGAGACAGAGAGAGAGACTGAGACAGAGACAGACAGAGACAGAGAGAGAGAAAGACAAAGTCTCCAAATGGAAATGATGGCAATGGCTGTTCACGGAGTTTAATGTGGGCAAAGAAGAGAAAAAGAATCTTCCATCTCACCTCCGTTCTTTCCGGACGAGCCCCAGCTCTGTGACCTGGAAGGCCCTTCTGCTCCTTTCCCAGAGCCTACTTTCTACCTGGTTCCAGAGTCTGCCACCGAGACAGGGTTCCACTAGGTAGTCCAGGCTGAACTTGAACTCACTATGTAACCCAGGCTGACTTCAAACATAGAGTGATCCTCCTGCCTCAGCCTCCAAGTGCTGGGAGTATGGGAATGCGCCTCCATACTCGGCAGTATCACTTTTTTTTTTTTAAGTATCACTATTTATGTACTTTTTAATTTTTTTTAACACAAGAGCTTACTATGTTGACAGGGCTGACCTCCCACTCCTGGCCTGAAGCAGTTCTCCTGCCTCAGTCTCCCCATAGCTGGGACTGCAGGTAAACAGGTGCGAGGCACGGCACATATGGCTGTGTACTTTCATCACACTTTCAACCCCAGTGTGGGCAAAGTGTCTGATTAATCACATGACTTCATAAAAGAGTCCTGGTCTGGCTTCCTTGTATCATCAATGCCCGGCATGGAACATACTCTTCAGTGAATCATCGCTTTAAAAGGACATATAGTATTCTGTATTGTAAACAGACGAGTCATGCTGTAGTCAGTCTATTCCAAATATTAGGCATGTTGCTTAGTTCACTTTTTTACATTAATCATGTTTCTTTTGCAAAATGGGGAAAGCAAATTTTTGTCTTCTTATTAATGTATTTATTTAGTACTGGGGGGTTGAACTTAAACAGTGCTGAGCTACATCCTCAGCTGTTTTATTTTATTTCGTTTGTTTTGAAACAGGGTCTCAAACTCACAGGGATCCTCCTGCCTCAGCCTCCCAAGTGTTGGGATTACAGTCATGAGTCATCACGCCTGGCCCGAGCCCTTTTTACAGAATTTTTTGAACGGGGTCTCATTAAATTACCCAGGCTATTTCAAACTTGGATCCTCCTGACTCAGCCTCCTGAGTAGCTGGGATTTGCAGTGTGTACCACCTTACCTGACATTCTTTTTAATTTTAAGAGAAGCACAGGTCTATTGTAAAAAAAAAAAAAAAAAAATCAGGGGGCCTCTTGCTCGTTGGGCTGCTGGGGATCCTGTTGCTCCTCACCAGGGGCAGAGGCCAAGATCAGCCCTGGAAGAGACTCTTCAGGGCTGCTATGAGTGGGCAGCCTTGTTTTCCTGCCTCGTACATGTGAAAAAAAAAAATCAGGTAATACGAAAAGGTATAAAAACAAAAGTTAGGTCAGGTACAGCAGTGCACACGTGTAATTCCAGCTCTCAGGATGCTGAGGCAGTAGGATTGTGAATTCGAGCCAGCTGGTAATTTAGTAAGACCCTATCTCAAAAAACAAACAAACAAATAGAAAAAACAACAAAAAAAAGAGCAGAGTGTGGTGATGCACTCCTATGATCCCAGCACTCAGGGAGGATGAAGCAGGAAGATCACAAATTCAAACCCAGAATGAGCAATTTAGCAATTTAGGGAGATCTTAGGCCAGACAGATGTGGTAGCCAACACCTGGAATCCTAGCATTTAAAAAGCTGAGGCAGGAGAATCACCATGCGTTCGAGGTCAGCCTGAACTACATAGGGAGACTCGGCTGCAAAAAACCAAACCAGGGCTGAAGATTTAGCTCAGGGGTTAGAGTGCTTGCCTAGCAAGTGCAAGGCCCTGAGTTCAATTCCTGGAACCAGAAAAAAAATATATGTATTGAGACTTTGTTTCAAACAAACAAACAAAAAGAAGGAAAAGAAAGAAATAACATTAGGGCAGGAAGTGTAGCTCAGTGGTAGAGAGCCCTTGCATACCCTGCACAAGGCCCTGGCTTCAATCCCTATCACCTTCACCCAAATAAGTCAAGATCATATATAATCCTATCCAAACATGGCCATTGTTATCAAGCTGATACGGATCCTTCCAGAACAACAATTATGTCTACATTTCTTCTTTCTTTTTTTAGCAGTGCTGTGGATTCAATTGAGGGCCCCTGGCATGCCAGGCAAGGGCTCTACCACTGAACTACATCCCCTAGCCCTATCTCTACCTTTTTAAGCCAAAATTAAAAGATATTATGTGTGCTGTTTTGTAACCAGCCTGCTTCACTTCACAGTGTATCATGAACTATATTCCATGTCATAAATACTCACATATCAACCTTTGTAAGGATTGCATAATATTTCATTGTTTGGGTATGACAGCATATTTAACCAATCCCCTCTCTTTGGACATTGTGGTTGTTACCAATATGCCACAAATCTCTGTAGCTGTATCTTTTTCTTTGTTAGTTTTGATACTTTTAGGGGAGTGCTGCTGGAGATTGAACTCAGGGCCTTGCACTTGCTAGGCAAGTGCTCTACCACTAAACTAAATCCCCAGCCCTTGTTTGTTTTGAGACAAGTTTTTGCTTTGTAGTTCAGGCTGGCCTTGAACTCACTATGTAGCCCAGGCTGGCTTTGAACTTCTAGGGATCCTCTTGCCTCAGCCTTCCTAGTGCTGGGATTATAGGCTTGTGCCCCCATGCCCAGTTTGGTAGATGTATTTTTGATCTCAGAAAAACTATCAGATTTTTACCTGAGTTCAATCCCTAGCGCAAAAGAAAAAAAAAATTATCTGATATTTTTGCTTAAAATGTATTCCTTGAAACTGACCACTTCAGTTGGGTTAAGGCCTTGCACTTTTTTTGTTTTTTTGTTTGTTTGCTTGCTTGTTTTGAGACAGAGTCTCACTATGTTGCTCAAGGTGGCTTTGAACTCACTATGTAGTCCAGGCTGGCTTTGAACTTGTGGTTATCTGCCTTCCTCAGCCTCCCGAGAGGCCCTTGCACATTTTTTTTTTTTGTTGTTACTGGGGATCAAACTCAGGGTCTTGCGCTTGCAAGGCAAGCACTCTAACCACTGAGCTAAATCCCCGGCCCATTCTTGCTCATTT
The DNA here is from genome assembly GCA_004026905.1 of Hystrix cristata. NCBI lineage: Eukaryota > Metazoa > Chordata > Mammalia > Rodentia > Hystricidae > Hystrix > Hystrix cristata. Next base: position 23,655 of record PVJO010020218.1, on the reverse strand, counting down.
TTAAGCATTGGCCTAATTTTTCACTGGGAAGATTCTACGATGCTAACTTATGCCGGCAGCAGAGAACAGTGCTGGGTTCCCCACACCCTTGCCAGCACCCCGTGTTCTCACGTTTTATCTTTGTCCACCTGGGGCAGCTGGACATTTTTTATGTCACTATTCCTTCAGAGAAAATGTTTAGCAGATCCATGCACCTCTTACAGTCAACATCTGCACAGATAATCACCCTGGAGGTGCTTAGTAAGTATTTTTTGAATAGAAGGGTGATGTGTGGTGCTAACAGAGCCTACGGGAGAAGCTTCAGACCTGGGTGAGACCCTGCGACCTTACACCTCAGGTACGAGCCAGGGTCAAACCCCAGCTCCACCACCTCATGTTTGTACGATCATAGAGCCAAGTCGCTCAGCTTCCCTACATTTCCATCTACCCAACTGGGAATCGGAGATCAAAATTCTTACCTCATATGATTATTGTGAGGTTAATGAGATGCTATATTTTTTGTTTGTTTGTTTGTTTTGGGGTCCTGGGGATTGAACTCAGGGTCTTGTGCTTGCCAGGAAAGCACTCTTCCTCTTGAGCTAAATATCCAAACCCAAGACCTTGTATTTTTGTTGTTTGTTTTTGTGGTATATGGAATAGGACCAGGTGTGCTTTACCACAGAGCTATATCCCCAGCCTTTTAAATCTTTATTGATTGATTTTTGTGGTACTAGGGATGGAATCCTATCTATCTGTCTATCTATCTATCTATCTATCTATCTATCTATCTATCTATCTATCCATCTATCTATCCATCCATCTATCTATCTATCTATCTATCTATCTATCTATCTATCTATCTATCTGAGACAGGATCTCACTGTGTGGTTCAGGCTGGTTTTGAACTCACTGCGTAGCCCAGGCAGACTCAGGGGAGATCCACCTGCCTCTGACTACCAAGTGCTAGGATTATAGGCATTTGCCACCATGCCCGGCTTTTCTGGCAGGGGGATGCTGGGGATCGAACAGGGCCTTGTGCTTGCTAGGCAAGCTGGCTTATTTTTTTTTTACTTTGGAAAGTGTCTCTCTAAATTAGCCAGGTGGGACTGGAACTTGCAGTCCTCCTGCCTCAGCTTCCCAGAGTTCTGGGATTACAGACTTGTGGAAAGCTTAATTTTTTTTCTTTTTAATGATTGATTTTTTTTTTTTTTTTTGGTGGTGCCAGGGATCGAACTCAGGCCCTTGTGCTTACAAAGCAAGCACTCTAATCACTGAGCTAAATCCTCAGCCCCTTTTTTTCTTTTTAAATTTTATTTTAATGGAGTTTAATTTTTTATACTAATATAACTCAGTCTAATTTCTCTCAGAAAATGGGCATGGTAGTTCACATCTGTAATCTCAGCACCCCGGAGGCTGAAGCAGGAAGATCACCTCGAGTTTGAGGCCAACCTGCGGTTCGAGGCCAACCTGGGCTATATAGTGAGATCCTGTCTCAAAAAACCAAAAACCAAAAAAAAAAAAACAAAAAAAAAACCCAACAAACAAAACAAAACAAAAAAAAATTAAAGAGGGGTGAGGTGGGAGGTGGAGATTTAACTCAGTGGTAGAGCACTTGCCTAGTAAGCACAAGGTCCTGAGTTCAATCCCCAGCACCCTCGAAAATTAAAAAAAAAAATTTCTTTCCATGATACCATGCAGAGATAAGTACTAATATTTTACAAAAGTGAGCTTATTCTTTTTTTTTTAATTAAGAGAAGACAATTTATTTAGAGGACAATTTATTTAAAAGTGGTGAAAAAGGGGGAAAAGGAGATGACAGCTACTCGACAAGGAGGGATCATTCAAAAGCAAAATACTCCAAAAGTGAGCTAATTCTATACAAAATGAGTATAAATCTATTTTTTTCCACTTAATATATTATGGACAACTCAGATGGCCTAGTACCTGAATAAATATGTCTACTATAGTTTATTTCATTGATATGTATGTGTGTGTGTGTGTGTGTGAGATTGAATCTAAGGCCTTGAGCTTGCCAGCTAAGCACTCTACCATTCAGCAACACTCCAACCTCCCCCATTCTTCTTTTTTTTTTTTGGTTTTTTGAGCCAGGGTCTCACTCTGTAGCCCAGGCTGGCCTTGAACTTGCAGCAATCCTCCTACCTCAGCCTTCCTAGTGCTGCGATTATAGGCATGGGCCGCCTCACCAAGCTTTTCATTGACACAGTTTGCTACCTCTTGTCTGCAATTACAGCATCACCATAATAAGCATTATGTAGCCCAGGCTGACCTTGAACTCAGGGCGATCCTCCTGTCTCTGCCTCTCAAGTTCTGGGATTACAGATGTGTGCCACCATGCCTGGCTTCTCATTATTTTCTTTGAAAAAAATTCTTGCACATAAATTGCCGTGTAAAATATCTGCATTTAAAAAAAAGCTTTTAAATAATTCATCAACTTGTCTGTAGAAGGTGTTCCCCCTTTACACCCTGAGCAGCAATGTCAGGTTCGACTTGCTTTTTTTTTTTTTTTCCAACTTTCTTTATTTTTATTTTAATTTATTTATTTGTTTTGTACTGGTGATCAAACTCTGGATCTTGTGCTTGCAAGGCAAGCACTCTAACCACTGAACTAAATCCCCAGCCCAGGTTCGACTTTCTTTACACCCTCACCAGCTCTGTACATCTCAGGCATCCTTCGCCCATTTGACATATAACAAGTAGCATCTCTCCAGCTAGAGAGCGGCAGTGTGGTCTGTGTTCTCCATGGAATATTCAGTTTTCCAGCCCGGCATTTATCCTGCCTGGAACTTGGCTGTAAATCAGCCAGAGAACTGACTGAATTGAGATCTGAGAACCCTAAATCCCAGCTTGCCTTGCAAACACCTGGGGTGAGCGTGGACAGACTGAAGGGTGCTGGGACTTTCCCCTCTGATTGTGGCCCCGGTCAATGAGGCAGCAGGTGTGGAGGTGGGCAGGTGAGCCTGAGTCATGCAGGACACGGGGCGTGGCTTCCTGGATCAGCTCCAGAGTTGACGTGCAGGTTCCAGTAACGGGTGGCTGAACTGGGCTAATTGCTGCTGCTTTTGCTGCTGCCCCAGCCCAGCCCTGCACGTAGCAGCAATGCTGGAGAAGGGGAGGAAGAGGGAGGGGAAGGGGGGAGGAGGGGGCAGGAGGGAGTAGGAGGAGGGGGAACAGGGAGGGCCAGAATGAGGAGGCAGCATTCGCAAGGACTGGCTACCTTGAAGGTCTCGGGACTGAAAACTCACTTCCCATCCTTCCGGTGAGATCAAGGATCCCTGGAAAGCAACACTAATTGAATCCACCCCACCTCTGTTGTAAGTGGGCAGGACTCTTCTCAAACCACCCATCCAAAAGTGGGATTCCAGGCAGGTACGCAGCACTGAGGCTCTGGACTGCTTAGTGCCTCTTAAAGCAGAGTCCGTTCCAGGGTTGAGAAAAGACATTCAGGAAGCCAGTTTTTGAGGTCTGGTTTCCTTAACCTTCCTCGCTCTGAAAAGCTGCTTCTTGACCTCTGTAAGGCCTGTTTCCTTGCCTGTGAAATGAGGCCTTCATCCTCTGCTTCTGAGTCTTGTTGGGAGGTTTACAGAAGTGTCTAAAATCCCTTAGGCTCCAGCCCAGACCTCTCCTCTTCCTGGGTGACTTCTTCCCTATTGGGTCACCTGCATGGAGCCAGGCACACAGAGCACAGAATGAATGAACGATGCGCAGACAGCAATAATTTAACACACTCCCTGGCACATGGAGTAGATGCCCATGAGGCACCAGTAATGTGTATTAAGCACAGGCTCTGGATCTGTGTGCTGTGTGCTTTGCTGCCTGTAACAGCGTGCTAATCGCCTTTCTTTTCTGAGCCTCAGTTTCCTTATCTATAAAATGGGAGTTGTCCTTCTAGATCTCAGGCCACGTTCTACAGATTGTTAGTAAATGGTTACAATGCAGACACTCATTTAAGCTGTCCATGGTGATTTGGGGGAAAGATAGATGAAGAGTTTGCCTGGATAGATGAGGTTCTACCAATTCTCCTCAGCAGGTGGAGAGGGATATGGATCAGACACTGAGCAGGGGGGACATCTCTGGGCCAGCTCAGACGGTCATGCAGGGACTTCCAGGGTGTGTGAGCCCACAAGATGCTGTTCATTGAGCTGAGCTAAGAATGATCTTGTAGCCGGACATGGTGACACACTCCTATAATCCCAGCATTTGGGAAGCTGAGGCAGGAGGATTGCCATGAGTTCAAAGCCAGCCTGAACTACAGAGCAAGACCCTCTCTCAAAAACAAAACAAAACAAAACAAAAGAAAAACAAAGAATGATCTAGTAGATGCGAGAATGAAACAATTCCGTGCAAGGATCAGGGGCTACTGGCCCCTTGCCCCAGTTCTGACAGTAGGGGCACTGGCTGGATTTCCGCACACATGAACATGACCACCCTCTGCCCCCAGCCCTGATGTTCACTTATTTATTTATTTATTTATTTATTTTTGGTGCTGGGGATCAAGTTCAGGGCCTTGCACTTGTTAGGCAAGCACTCTAACCACGGAGCTAAATCCCCAGCCCCGCTTATTTACTGACATCCTCAACAGACCATCATTTTGCCAGGTAGGCAGGTAGAGAGGATGATGAACATGCTCCCAGAATGGAGCAGGAGGTGGAGGGCAGGGATGCACCCAGGGCCACATGGGGACTTCCTGGGGTCAACAGTGAATGAGAGACCACATAGCAGGCTGCCTGATTCCTTTTCCTTCTTTCTTTTTTTCTTTCTTTTTTTTTTTTTTTTTGAGACAGGATCTCGCTATGTAGTTCAGGCTGGCCTTAAACTCACTATGTAGCCCAGGCTGGCCTCAAACTCATGGCAATCCTCTGAGTGCTGTGATTACAGGGGTGCACCACCACGCTCGGCTCTTTTCATTCTTCCTTTCCCTTTCTGTCTCTTTTTTTCTTTCTCTCCCTCCCTCCCTCCCTTCCTGTCTGTGCCTTTCTGCCGTTCCCTTTCTCTCTTCCTCCTTCCTTCTCCCTCTTTCTCTTCTCTCTTCTCCCACCCCACCCCCATTTCAAGATGGAACCTCATTACATTGCCCAGGCTGGCCTTGGACTCTTGGGTTTGAGCAATCCTCCTATCTCAGCTTCCACACACCTGGGACTGTAGACATGGGCCACTGTACCTGGTCTAGCATGTCCCCACTTCTGCAGACTGTGTTCCAGTGGGAGAACTGGCTCAATTTGGCCAGATTTTAGGAGGTTTTTAAAAAGAAGCCGAAAATTCAGGGTTTTTTTCCTATGAAATTTTCCTGATTCTAAAACGCAGGCAACTTGTTTGGTGGGTTTTGTTTTTCAGGGCTGGGGAGGGACCTGGCCCCCAGTCTGGTGATTGCTGTAAATATACGAGTGGTGGTTCCTGGAGCCCCTCACAGGCCAGGGGCCAGGAGGTGCTGGCTTCTGGCTCCAGGGCCCTACTCTGCACTCAGGAAACCAGCCCTGGGCTCCAGTTCACTCTCTGCTGTCATCATTTTGACATTCTATTTATTTATTTTTTAAATTTTGACATTTTAAATAATTTTGGGGGGGTACTGGGGATCAAATGCAGGGCCTTGCACTTGCTAGGCTAGTGCCCTACCACTTGAGCTAAATCCTCAACCCTCTAAATAATTTTTTTTTTTTTTTTGGTGCTGGGGATCGAACTTGTGACCTTGTGTTTGCTAGGCAAGCACTCTAACCCCTGAGCTAAATCCCCAGCCCTTCTAAATAATTTTTAACGGGCATGAGATTTCACTTTTCACTGGGCCCTACAAATTCTGTAGCTGGTCCAGACTAGAGGCAAGGGCGGAGCCCAATGAGGGAGGCAGTGGGAGGCTGGGCGATACCCCCAGGGAGCAGATGGGCACTGTGAGGAAGGGGGAGACTGATCTATCTCTCCACCAAGTCTGGCTGTGGCTGAGACTGGTGTGGGCGTGTGTGTGGACATGTATGTCCTATGTGAGTGTGAACTCATGAGTGTGTGTGTAGTGTTTATAACACAAGTATATGTGATGAGGGATTGTGAATGGGCTTTCTTTTTTTTTTTTGGCTGGAGATCGAACCCAGACCCTCGAGCACGCTATGCAAACTTTAACACTGAACTGCATCTTCAGCCCAATGAGTGTTTTTTCTTTCTTTCTTTTTTTTTTTTTTGATGGGAAGTGCTGGGGATCGAACTCAGGGCCTTGTGTTTGCTAGGCAAGTGCTCTACCACTTGAGCTAAATTCCCAACCCCCACGAATGTATTTGTGTGTGGGGGGGTATGCAATGTGCATGAGTGTATAGGACTGTGTGAATACAATGCGTGTACGAGTGTGTATCTGTCTGGCATAGATGTGTGAATGCCCTGTGTGTGTGTGTGTGTGTGTGTGTGTGTGTGTGTGTGTGTGTGTGTGTGTGTGTGTGAGAGAGAGAGAGAGAGAGAGAGAGAGAGAGAGAGAGGAAAGGAGAGGCCAGGGCAGGGAGTCACGGGGCAGTTCGGCAAATATTGGTATTGCTGCCTTCTTTCTCTGTGCGGGGTGGAGGGCTGTTTGAGGCGCTGGGATGAGTAAGCCCTGCACTTGCCTGGGGCCTCTCAGTCAACCCCATAAGGGAGAGAGATGTGTAAACAGATAACTGGAATAAAGGAGCAGACTGAAATAAGCCCCTTAAAAATGCCACCTCTTCACTTGCTTCACAGGAGGCCCGTGAAGCTAGATTTTCCCTGAATTGGTGGGAGGAGTGGGGCTGTGGGATTCTGGGAACTGGCTGTGCAGGAGGCCGGGGCGCCCAACCCAGCCCCCTCCAGGCACACCCAAACACACATGGGAGGGGTGACCTCCCTCCAACCTGTACAGCCACACACCCAGCCCCACAGAAGTTGATAAGAGGTGACCAGCAGCTCAAGGCAGGATATAAACAGCCCATCCCCACTCCCACCCCACCCAGACACACCCAAGGGGAGGTAGGTGAGACAGGGCCCACCTCTGGGTGGGGGTCTGTTCCCAGGTCCCTGGGCTGCTGAGAACTGGGGCAACGATGGCTGGCTCCTACCAGTGTATGGTGGGTCTTTACATCATCCAGAGCGAAGAGTGAGGAGAGAGCCATTTGGATGAAAAATGTGTACCTAAACCTTTTTTTCCCCCTCCAGGTTCTGTCCTGGGCTTCCCAAAGGAATGCTGGGTTCTGGTCTCCATTCTTACCTGGCCAATGGACTTGGACCAGCCTCTGCCCTCATCAGTGAAATGGGGACACCCAGTCTCCTCAGAGGGCTAAGAGGCAGATCCGGTGAGATAATGGGATGAAGAAAGCGCCTCATAAACTGGAAACGGCAGGACAAAGGTCGGCCCAGCACCCCCGCCTCTGGAGGGGCTTGGCCCCATCTCCCCATCACCTGCCCTACATGCCCTCTAGTTGAAACTGCCTGCTAGAATCTTCTTTTTGGAGCTGAACAAGACCAGGGGAGGCTAAACAACTGTGGCCCATCACTCTTTCTTGGCCAGGTGACCTTAGGCAGCATTGGGTCACCTTTCTTTGGTGTGTCAGGCCCTGGAGATAACGTGATGGAGTAACTAGCACGGTGTGTAGTACATACAAATTCTCAGGAAGTGAGGTCACTCTCAGGCTCTGGTTGCCGGGAGCTGCTCCAGCTCAGTGACTTGGTCAGCAGGGAGCCAGGCTGGCCAAACCTCCACCCTTGGTCTCTGCCCTCTTTGGCTAACTTGTTTCACTTCAGAAGGGAAATCTAAGGACATTGCTTTCTGCAACGGCTCCAGAAGATTCGAGATTCTTTTCAGGATTCCACCACTGTCTTCAATAAATCTGCTTTATCTGTATCCCTTCAGTGAATACTGTGGTATTCCCAAGACAAGTGAGCAGTATTTCAAATTTACAAAATGGCTGAATGTGTCCTATGGCATTTGAAGCTGCAAATTTAGGGAACGTTCCACCTGAAAGATAGTCTTCCAGACAGTCCCCCCAAGTGAAATGTCCTAAAACCAGACACACTCTCACGATAGATGAAGAGTAACAGCTCTGGAATCTGCTGAGGAAGTTCCAAGTCGGTGACGTTAGCGGTGCTCCCAGGGTTGGGCTAAAGGACAGAGCCAAGGTACATGTACCAGGCCTCGCTCTGCATCTGCGGACCGGAAATGATCAACCTCTCCTTGGGAGAGGATGAAGTGAGGCAAGGTGGTGTTTAGCACAGTGCTTGGCAGAAGACTGGCTGTCAACAGTTATCAGCTCCCTCCCTGATTCCTTTTCAAGTACTCATCTCCATTTTGCTTTGTTTTTTTCCCTTTACAAGATCAGAACTTTGATTTCGTGTCAGACACAAAAGCCAGGATTCATATTACAGATATTCAGCTTGAAGCCAACTTGGCTGGGATGCAAAAGCATCTCTTTATTCCACAAAGCTGGACGTGCAATTCTAGACTTCTTAGAGAACATCAGGTCCAAACCTCTGTCTTACAAGAGGAAGCAGCCCCAGAGGACAGACTTCGCCAAGGTCACAGAGCCCTTGTGCAGTGGCAGGACAGCCCAGCTCTCAGCTTCCTCTGCACGTGCCCTTTCTTGTGTGAAGTCTTGAACGCTCTCCGTCATGAGCTGCCTTACTTGTTCTTTGCCCTCCTCCCAGCCCCCAGCCTCGGTGCCAGAAATCTGTACCTACCCGCTTTCTGCCACAGAAAATCCACACCCATGCACAGACAGCTGAGACAGAGGTTAGAAAAAGCCCAGAGGGCACTTTATTGGAGGAATCTACCTCCATTCACAGGAGAAAGGAAGCGGGACCCCATCGTGAGGGTTCCGGAAGGGTTTACCCCACTTTCGCTGGCCTGGTCAGGGGTGTGGAAAAGTCCGGCCACCAGCGTTTGGAGGGGAGGAGTGGGGAGGGGAATGCTTTAGAAAAAATAGATCTCTATGTACATCTGACATATTTATAGCACATAAATTAGGGATGTTCTGACCCCCGCCTGTGGAGCCCAAGCACTGAGCAGGGAGGTGGAAGCCAGTCCAGGAAGGAGGTGCTGGAGGCCGTAGCCCCGTCCCCAGTCCCTCGTCCCCTGTCCCAGCGTGCTCCCTTTCGGCCTCCCCTGGTGTCCTTGGCCGAGTCCAGGCAGGAGGAAGGAGTTGTCTGCAGTCAGTGTTAGGATTATTAGGAGCCACACCGGTGCATGTCGCTTCAGACCCCAGAGCTTGTAATTCCAAGAGAGCAGGGACGAGAGGCCACGGCTCCAAGTCACTCGCCACTCGCCATCCTTCAGCTTCCCGAAACAGCACAGAGGGAACATGTCTGCACTGAGGGGAGGGGCGTCCGGCCTGCTGGGCCTCCCAGAACCTGCGGCCTGCAGTCCGGTCTGTGCGTTTGGTCCTGGCTCTAGCTCAGACCTTTACTTCCGACTCTCCACAACTTCTTCTTCCTTCCAGCCACTGGAGTTTTTGCCAAACTTGTAGACAAGCCGCCGGCCATCCACCCGCTCCAGGATCTCGCGTTTGTAGTAGTACCTGGGCGGGGACGAGGTGGTCAGAAATGTGCCCTGCACTGCTACTGCCTCCCATCAAGTCCAGCCGTCCTCACTCAGCTAAGCTGTCCCCCCGGTTCTGAGCCTGACCCACATCGCCTCCACTCTCTTCTGTTGTTACCATGCTGGCCTAGCATCATGTCCAGGGTTCCTACTTCTGCATTTTTTTTTTTTTCCCCAGTACTGGGGATTGACCCCAGGCCCTTCGCACTGAGCTATATGTCTCTAGCCTTTTTAAATTTTTTATTTCGAGACAGGGTCTTGCTAACTTGCTAACTTATTCAGACTGGGCTCAAACTTTCAATCCTCCTGCCTCAGCCTCCCAGAGTGCTGGAATGACAGGTGTGCACACCACCACACCCAGCTTGTGCTGGTACTCACTCCATTGTATCTTATGACTGTGTCTGAGGCTTTTCATCAAAGCACAGGAATGAATGTAGGGCTGGAAGGAACCCTACAGATGGGTGGCTCTGTCCCTGTGGCACTCTCAAGAGCCTTTCTTGGGACAAGCCTTGAGGATGATACACAGAATGCTGCTGCCAGCTGAGGTGTGCTGCGCTCACGACATGCCTGCCTGCCCAATGTTTTCTCCATGCTGTGTCACCGGATCCACCAAACAGGCCCAGACTGTGCTCATCCTCACCCTAAGGGACACACACTTGTCATGTGCAGCCCAGTGGTGGCTGGAAGAGGGCGAGGCAGTGTGAACGGCTGTCCTGGCCAGGTCATCAGACGGCTGGCGTCATCCCAGACGCCAGCTCACCCACCTCATGGCCCGGCTCAGCTTCTCGTAGGTCATGTTGCTATTCTTCTTCTTTTGGCCCCAAAGCTGGGCCACGGCCTCAGAGCGCAGGAACTTGAAGACACCCTCGTGCCGGTTCTCCCATTTCATGAGGCCCTCATTGAGCTCCGGGTGGATGAGGATGTCTCGAATGAACTCCCACAGGTGGGTGCCTCTGGGGGCTGCAAGGATGTTTTCCCCGCTTAGTTGGTTCCCAGGGGTCCCCTCACCCAGCCGGCCCTGCCCATCCCAGCACACTGTGGATCAGTGGTCAGAACGTGGTCCAAGCCCCCAAGTGTATTGAAGTGGCTGCCTCCCTTCTTGGCTCCCCCAGGCTCCCCGTGACCAAGACCACTCATGACCCTGCAGGGCTCATGGGATCTGTGGGCGCCACAGTGAAAGCTAACACACAAACTGCTGGTGAGAGTTTCCCAAGCCTCAGGGATGGAGAACTGGCCCAGTCTGCAGCCAAGGGACAGCTTCCTGGAAAAGTAATCCCTAAGGACAAGAACAGCACGAGGCCCTGTGTGCAGTGTGCATGTGTGTGATGGAGAGATGAGAGAGAAGCAAGGAAGACCTTGGGGCACCCTCCCTCAGGGGTGCCGAGCAGCTGCCACACTCAATGCCCAAGGCCCCTGGACAGCCCTCAGCAGGCTGGTTCTGGAGTTTGGGCCCACCCGTCTCTCAAGGTCACCTGAGCACCCCCAGCAGTCTCCTCACACCAAGGGGAGGACAGTAGAGCCAGGTGCAGACAGGATTGGAGCGTGTGGGTGGAAATCTACACTCTCCTGCCATGTATGGGCCTCCTCTGCGAGCCTCAGTTTCCTCTCCTCTCTAGGACCTCTGCAGGGTGGTCACAATACCTATGCTTGTGAGAAAAACAGGAGTGCACCACGCCCGCCTTCCTCACCGTGCTTGCTCTTCTTGCCCTCCAGGCACTCCCAGTATTCTTTGCTCAGCTTCCGGGGTCGGCCCCGTTTCCGCTTCCCATGCTTCGGCTCCCCCTTCTTATAGTCAGGAAAGCCATCTGTGGGGAGGCAGAAGGTCAAGGGGGGTGAGGAGGTGCTTTAGGGGAAGCATGGAAGAGGCACTGCAGGGGCACCACCCGGGAGCCCGGGCCTCACCTCTGGGGAAGAGCTTGCTGTCAGGGGGGTCCAAGTCCACGTCGCTTCCACCGGAGTCTGAGGAGTGGGAGCTCTGAGGAGTACCGGTCCCTAGGGGTCGGAGGGCAGTAGGGTGAGCGCCCTGGTGCGGGCCAGGACCCGGGTGTTGAGCGGCATTGCAGGGGGTGCACTGTGGCACAGCCGGGCCGCTCACCTGTGGTGGAGACCTCGGAGCAGCCCGGGGAGGAGGCTCCAGTGCCATAGCTGGCCGCGTAGTAGGGGCTGGCCTGGCAGCCATCTTCCATCACCTCCGGCAGCTCCTGGGGGAAGGGGCTCCCTTGGTCTGCAAAGAGGAGGAGTTCAGTGAGGGCTGAGGGGCCGCCCAGGTGTCTGTCTAAGGAGCCCACTGTTGGGAAGGGAGGTGTCTGAGAGGGCAGCGTCAGGAGTGCTCTGGGGTGGGATGGAACAGGGCAGGGAGGAAAGAAACAGGCTCTCACCAAAGGGGCCCGGGTCCCCGAGGGCCTCCTGGAAGGTCACGCCGCTGTCCTTCTCCAGCAGCTCGATGATCCAGCTGAGTTCATCGGAGGAGCTGGAGGCTGTTCGGAGGGAGGAGTCACTCCCTCTCCTCTCCCTCAGGGGCTCCCTCCGGCTGTGCCCTCCGGCCTGGGGTGGGGGAGTCCAGCCCTGGGCCAAGCCTCCCCCAGGCCCCAGGCCCTGTGGCTCCCGCGGCCCCAGAGCTGGACTCACTGAGATCCCGCAGCTGGGCATGGAGTTGGTCCCCCAGAGGCCCAAAGACCAGACGCAGCTCCTCACGGGCGCAGCTGCACAGGGTGGCCCCATCCATGTCACACCTCGAGAAGTCGATGGAGCTGGCATCATACTTATTCTTCTCCACTTGGTAGCTGATCCAGTCCAGAACCTGGGCCTTCGACCAGAACTGCGGCTGCTCCCCCAACCAGCTGACCTTCTCTGTGGGCCGGGCACAGTGATGGGTCGGCATGGGCCACCTGGGACCCACAGCGCCACTTCTGGTGCCCCACTGAGAACTTTTCTGAGTGCCCACCTCACCCCTTGAACAGCACTTGCAGGAGCAGGGGCAAGAGATGACTCAATGTCCCGGTTCCCTACTCGGCCTGCTACAGCCCCCACCTCCTCAGCCCCTAGCCCATCCTCGCTTCATCCAACAGGCTCTTAGATATGTCTCCCTCTGTTCCAGAAGGCACCCAACTTCACTTCACCCACCGGTGCCCTCCAGCGACGTCTGGGGATTGCTCAGGGACAGCACTAAGTCATCAGCGCCAAAGGTGGCGACAGGCGGAATAGAGGCCAGGCTGGGGTCCTCTGCGCTGTACATAGCACTGAAGTAGTTGCTAAAAACGTTGCTAATCTCACAGGTTGCAGCCATGAGGCTACCTAGGGAGAGGGGACAAGGTTGGTGAGGATGTTGCGTGTCCTTCCCATACACTCCTGGCTACTCTGTTGTTTGGGCAGAGTAGTCCCAAAAGGCAAGAAGGGACAAGGACCTTCTCTTAGAGAAGGACTTCTAAACCAGGGCTGGTGGTGCACATCTGTAATCCCAGTGCTCAGGAGGCTGAGCCAGAAGGATCGCCAAGTTCAAGGCCAGCATGAACTAGTAGGTCAGCCTCTGACTCAAAAGGGAGGGGGGGCTAGATTTCAGGGCAAAGTGGAGCCACTGTACCCTTGTGCTGGGCTTCCTCCTCAGATGACCTGGACTGTAGCCACAGCAGCCAAGTCATGGCCACTCAGTCCTGCCCAGAGACAATCTCTGTTCCCGACCCTCAGTCCCATGGGGAGGCTCCAGAATAGAGTGGGCACTTTCAGAGCTGCACATCTGCTAGAGCCGTTTGCCACGGCCAGGGCTGAGGAATGAGACAGGTAGGAGCCCTACCTGCGCAGATGTGGCAAGCAGACAGGCTGGCTTCAGAGGTCACAGGTGAGAGAGAAATCCAGGTGGCTGTCGGCTCCGCCAGGGAGCAGCGAGGAATCTGGCTGCTGAGCGCCCCCACCCGCCCTAAATAGGGCCGCTCGGGAGCTCCTCCCAGCGCCAGGCCTTCACGGTGTGGCCCACGGTAACCTGAGCTGGTGGCTCATTGGATGGAGGGGATTTCCTGGCCTTCGGACTGGGCTCCTGGCCCCAGGTGATTTGCATATTAGGTGCCACTTGGCCCAGGTCCTAGCAGGCGGTGCTGGGAAATCAGGCCAGGCTGGTTTAATGATTGTCAGACTCTGCCATCCCGCACCCTCTGGGGTTGGGCCCAGGGCACTGGGCTGGGCAGGTGGCGGGAACGTTGCTGGGGTGGGCACTTGTGCTTCTGGCTGTCCTCTGGCTCAGGAAATTCCTGATGGGGGCTAGGCTGGGGATGGGCTGGGGAGGAAGGAAGGTAATTGGGGATCCAGAACCTCTGGCTGGCCTGGGCCAGAAAGGCTGCAGGTCTATTTGGAGGTCTAGGGACAAAGGGCCTAGTGGGAGGAAGGTTATTGAAGCTTGGGGATTTTCTCCACTGCACCAGGAGATGGGGTACGGGCTGAGAGACTCCACAGGCTCTACAGTGGGCAACACCCCAGGGCCCCCAGCCATAGGGCCCACTCTTTGGCGTCCGCTTTGTTGGCCACGTAGCACTCTACCTGGACCTCACCCAAAGTTAGATTGCTGCAGCCACTTCTGGGGAGATCCAGCCCCTCTTGAAAGGTCTTCCCTGGGTGCCTGCCTAGGGGCTGCTGGAGGCGCTGGAATCCACTTGGACACTTTCCTCCCCTGCAGTCCGGTCCCTGGTCCAATTGCTCACGCAGTTCAACAGTGCCTTCCTGCTGCCCCCTAGTGGTCAGAAGCCAGACTCATGGATCAGGGTATTGAAAGGGGCCGCTTGCAGTACTGTATTATTGTAGTTTTTATTTACCAAGTGCTCTTAACATAAAAATCCTCACACAAAAATATCTGATAAGCAATGTACAGTTGTTCTCATGTTATAGGTGAGGAAACTGCAGCTCAGAGGGGCCCAATGCCTGGCTTGGGCTACCCTGAGTTAGATAAGAATGGGGATTGTGGTGAAGGGCACCCCTTCCCTTAGACCTGGTGCTTCTGGGCAGAGTAAGTCCTGCCTACTATATTTGTGGTTCTATGGACTCAGCCTCGAATCCAAGAATCCAAGGGACTGGGTCCTACAGCAACCCCCTCGGCCCCAGTGGGAGTAACAGAGTACAGATTCAAATCTAGTGTCTGTATCTATGTGGTGTTGGGCAAGATGTGTGGATTCTGCACATCAGTTTCTCCTGTAAGAATGATGTTGTGCCGGGCCCAGTGACGCATGCCTGTAATCCCAGCACTTACAAGGCTGAGGCAGGAAGGTACAAATTCAAGGCCAGCCTAGACTACATAATGTGTTCAAGGCCAGCCTGAACTACATCAAAAAACCCTGTCTCAAAAAGAAAAAAAAAAAACGAAAACAAAAAAACAAACCAGGGGCTGGGGATTTAGCTCAGTGGTTAGAGTGCTTGCCTCACAGCACAAGTGCAAGACCCTGAGTTCGATTCCCAGCACTAAAAAAAAAAAAAAATAATAAATAAATCAATCAAAAACTAAAAAGCTGTGGTAGACAGCTTATTTTGAGTGTGTGAGATCCTGGGTTCAATCTTGAGTTCTGAAAAATAAAGCAATTTGGTAAGGTCTCTTCTAGCTCATTTTTGTCTGGTTTTGTGTTTTGTTTGTAGTGCTGGAGATCCAAGATAGGTCTTGGCACACACCAGCTAAGTGCTCTACCACTGAGCTACACCCCCCAGCCCCAAGCTAGTTTTTTTTTATGATTCTGAGAGGTAAGATTTGAGCCGTTCCCCTCCCACCCTTTCAGCTCTTCATTAACATCACAGTCCCCTGGTAGGTCCACAGGTTACTCAAACAAAAGGTGACGCCACCTTCAGGACCCCTAACTGGAAAGCCCAAACACTAAGAAAGACCTTAGCTGCGGTTTGCTCCTCTTTCCCGTCTCTGAACCCTGGGTGCCTAGGAGAGGGGTTCATGACATCCAGAATCCCCTCTACTGGGCCAGGGTGGCAGAAGGGCTGGGGCCCTGGGTAGGATTTTCTCCAGCCCTTCGAGGCCCTCCCTGAGCCCCAGGCGGGCACACCCTCTACCCAGTCACTCGCCCTGGAATGTAGGAGAACCGGCTCCGGCCCCGGGCTGCTCACGTGCTCCCTGCCCCGCAGAGCACCCAGCCGGCCCAAGGCCAGGCACGGAGGACTGGAGGCCACACTGAGAGTGCCGAGCAGGCCACAAGTGCCGCTGCCTTCATGGGGCTTCCTCGCAGGGAACGGAGCCAAGAAATCCTATAGGCTTGCACCCCGCTGCCAAGGATGGATGCTGCCAGTAGCCAAAGGAGGAGAAAAGTGGACATGAGGGTTGCAGAGAAGCTTCCAGGCCTGCATTAGCGTGCAGGAGGGGCTCCCTAGTTCCTGCCACCATAGTGCAGCCTCTTTCTTGGGATGGGAGGATGGCAGATATGTGCCCTCAGCTCTAGGAAAGGACAGAACCACCAGGCAGGACCAAAGGTGGAGAGCAAGGCGGGCCACGCAGCCCTAGATGGAGGAAGTATGTCCAGCCTGTGCTTCCAGTGGCCCCTCATGAGGCGTCTCTGCTGAACAAGGATGATGGCTGTGGCTCTCAGGGCTGATACACTAGACACCGAGGTGTGCAGGAAGTGGACGACCCTGGAACAGTCCTTGCTTGTGACATCATGACATTGTCAGAACAGCCCTGAGAGAGCTAGGGATGCAGTTCGCCATCAAAACGCCAGTGCTCTGAATAGCTCTTTGAATCCATGCCCCAAATTCCTCTCCTGTGGCCCACAGTCCCCTCTATCAGTGAGGCTCTGAGTGTGGAGACTCCCACCCGCCACCTGGTTACCAATCCTCCTTGGCTTTGTCTGGAACAGCAAACACACTTGACTTCTCCTTCCTGACCCCATGCGGATGCAGGAAAGGCTGTACACACACCCCAGAACCAAGGGCAGAGCTACAGTGGAAGGTGAATCAGGGGTCCCTGTATTCAAGAAGGTCAATTTAAATATACTTTAATATTTCTGCCAACCCTCCCCTCACCCCACTCCTAAACCCAAAGTGCTAACTGCTCAGATCCCCATGTTGAAATCAGAATTTAGTGCCAAACTTTAAACACTCCCGCATTCACCACACCATTAGTTATCCTTAGCTGGGTACAGTGGTGCACATCTGTAATCCCAGCGATCTGGGCGGCTGAGGCAGGAGGATCGAGAGTTCTAACCCAGCCTGGGCAATTTAGTGACTCAGTAAAACCCTGTGTCAAAAAGAGGGGGAAGCCAGAATGTAGCTCAGTGTAAAGGCCCCGAGATCTGTTCCCACTATCACAAAAAAGGAAAGTGAGGAAAGGGGACAGAGGGAGGGGGAGGCGAGGGAGACACTGAAAAACCATGTGTGCGTGACGGAAGAACTGGAAAGCTATTCATCCACAGCATTTCCCCTGCAGTGGCCATGACATATGGCCAGGTATTTTTTCTTAGGCTTGCCTGGGGCCCCCATCTCCTGCAGTCTGAAAATTCCTTTTTATCCCCAGTACTGGGCACTGAACCCAGGTCCTCTGCACTGAGCTACATCCTAGCCCTTTTTAAAATTTTGAGACAGTCTCACTAAGTCACTAAGTTGCCCAAGGTGGGCTCAAACTTTGATGCTCCTGCCTCAGCCTTCCAGTGTGCTGGGATTACAGGAGTGTGTCACCAAATACAAGCTCAGCCTGCCAGGTCCTTAGGGACAAGGACTCACTGTCACCCCCTGGGTTATCTCCCTCTTCTCTGAACCCTCACACACAGAGTTGCAGGAGCCTTGAGAGAAGAAACTTAACAGTCACTCAGTCTGTAACTCTAGTTTTTGCTTAAAAACATTTATTAAAGAAAGAAAGAGCCGTCTCTGTTTTGGCCCAGAGACGTAAGTGGAAGGAGAAGGGAGGAGGCCAACTGTCCCCAGTGCCACCAGTAGCCTGTACTGGAGCTGCGGGAAGGACTTCTGGTCTCAGGACTCAGTGGGTCAGGGGAGTTCTCACCAGAGCAGAGGCCCGAGTCTCAGACACAGGAGCCCAAGTGCAGACAACCCTGTGGGCACGGGCCCTTCAGGACGTTGACTGGAGAACTGGAAGTTGGGAACAATGATTTTGAAAGCCTGCAAAGTCTGAAGAGGCAGAGCCCCTAACTGCCCAGTGCTAAAGGTAGCTGACAACGCTGTGGCGGAGCCAGGGGGCGGTGGAGGCAAAGATCTCCCTGGCAAGGGTCTGAGCTGCCTCGCTGCCGCTTGTCATCACGTGGTACAGGGCCAGGGTGTACTTCTGCTTCCCCTGTAAGAAACACCGATGTGGGTCCTTAGCAGCACTCTCGGTGGGGCTCCCAGCCCTCCTGCCCCCATTGGGGTGCAGCAGTCGAACAGTGGGCACCAGCAGGTGTCAGGAGGGACCTGGGGACCAGGGCTGACGAGAAACTTCCCAGACAGGTGCTCTGATTCTGGCACCTTCTCAGAGGACAAAGACCCACAGAAACGGATCGCAACAAGCATCCCCCCATGACAACACAGGGACGTCCAAACCCCACAGAACAGATGAGATGGACTGACACATGGGACGCCATCTTTGGGAACCCAGAGGTGGTCTGTCACTGGGCGATGGCAGGCCTGAAAGGCTGTAGCGCATAAAGCCCAGGGCCATGTAAGGTCCAATGCAGCCAAGCCAAAGAACACCCACGAGTCAAAATCACGTAACTGAGCCAGCAGCGTCACAGGTTCCCAGACTCCAGAGGCCTGGAGAGGTAGTCAGAAGGAAGGCTCGGAACGGAGAGACTCGCAGCTCCCACTGGATGAGGACGAGGCTCTGAGCACGCCTGGTATCCCGCTCGCCACTCCCTGCTCAGGAATCTGCCCACATTCACTCACCTAGGTCCCTGCACCCTACCCACCGGGGCTACTCGCACGGTGGTGCGGGATCCGGCTGGTGTCTGAGCTGCGCCCCAGCCCCAGAGCCTCCCTGGGGGGCAGGGACCCATATGATCTCGCCCTTCGCTCATCATGCTTGTCCTTTGCCCTCGTGCGTCTTCCCCATGACTGGACCCTGTATCGGCTTTACCCTCCTTCCCACTTTTGAGTTAGCTCTGACCAGCTTTTGTCCCTCAGGCCTCGCCAGTTGATTTGCAAAAAGCTCCCTGCGCCTGCGGGCTACAGGCTTCCGCTTTTCCCCAGGACAATGCCTCCAGGAGCCACACTAATACCAAGGTGACCGGCAGGGTACTCCAGAAGCCACCGGACCCCTGCTCTGCAGCTCAGACCCACGAGGCTATGATGAGGCTCTGCCGCAGGATGACTTCTAGCACAGCGCAGTCCACAGCCCGCCTAAGAGTGGGCACCGGCTGGGGCGTGTCACCCACCTAGCTCCGCAGGAACTCCTTCACTTTCCAGGAATCTTCTTGGTGGTCCTTCCTAAGGACTATCTGGCCCCATCAGAGCCGGAACTCTGCATTCTGGGCACTAGAGATGGCTGGGTCTGTCTCTCAAAGTTTTTTCACATTCCCTGGAAATGAAGCAAAAATGGCCTGTTGATAACCAGCAAGAGAAGCCAAGAAGCTCCACTTTCAGGCCTTCTGCAAACTCATCAAGGAGGTTCCCAAGCACCCACTTCACCACTCACTCTGCTCATTCTGTGCTCCAGAAAGGCAGTGTTCCGGCGTCGCATTCACAGATGTGCCTCAGTATTACTGCAAACTTTCTGCTCCTTGAGTTCTATTCTCCTTCCTGGATCAAGACACATGTGTTCCCCTCTAATGTTCTTTCCCTGTCCTTCTTTCCTTTTGTCTCTCTTTTTTTTTGGTGGTACTGGGGATTGAACCCAGAGCCTCACAGATGCCAAGCAAGTGCTTTACCACCAGCCACACCTGGTCTTACTTTTTTTTGAAACAAGGTCTCACTGAGTTGCCCATGTTGCCTTGAATTTTTGATCCTCCTGCCTCAGCCTCCCAAGTAGCTGGGATTACAGGTGTACACTATCATGCCTTGCTTCCACTTTTCTTTTTCCTTTTGGTGCCAGGGATCGAACTCAGGCCCTTGGGCTTGCTAAGCAAGCACTCTAACCACTGAGCTAAATCCCCAGCCCCATTCCACTTTTTCTAATATTCACTTTTTAAAATATTTCCCATTTCTGGGGGCTGGACACTTAGCTCAGTGGCTAGAGCACTTTCCTAGCAAGCACAAGGCCCTGAGTTCAACCCCCAGCACCCCCCCAAAAAAAAGAAATCTTGTTAAAATATTTCCCGCTTCCCCCCTTGCTTACCCCCTCGCCTGCCTTGCTGCCTTCTGCCTGTCTGCCATGCCACCCTGCCTTGGAGCCGGCTGACTGTGGACTGAAACCTCTATGAACTGTGAGATAAATAAACCTTTCTTCCCCTTAAAAAAAAAAAAAAGTATATATATTTCCCACTTCTACCACTAAACTTGCTAAATTCATCTTGAGCCATAACTGGTTTTCACCCCTGGGTGAATATTATTTCTCACTGAGCAGCAACAAAGCATTAATGGTTAAGAGCTTCGGATGACTGGGTTCAAATCCCAGCCCAACTATTAGGCCAGGTGACCTCTCTGTGCCTGCAGTTCATTTTGTTACCTGGGGATTAAAAGCACAGTCCCGCCTACGCAGAGTAGTTACCGGGATTGAATGACCTAATGGCTGCACGGAGTTTACAAGAGGGGCCTGCAGAGCCGGAGGACTGAGGAAAGCCAAGGCTTGTTATTTTGTTCCCTGTGGCACCTGTACATCTAAGCCCTTCTGATGATACATTCTGTGCAAAGTGCCAGGCTGGCATCACCTCTGGGAAAGATCTCAACTCTTCCTGAGCCTCCCTCTGGCTCCTGATACGAAGCCCTGTACATAAGCAGCTTCATTCAGCTCTTGGAGGCAAGAACCCACTTTCGCTTACCAGGAGAGAGAGGGGATTTCTGGAGGGTCTTATCTAGGAATATCAGCTGGTAGGTCTTCCAGGTACAGACGGCCACAGCTTCACTGGCTTGCAAGTCCAGCTCCTTAGTCACCCACAGCTGGGCCAGCTCTTCAGCTGGCCTCATAAGTGAGTCCTGAGGGGAGAGATCGGGGAGGTAGGGCCAGCCGGGGGTACTCAGCCAGTTATCAAACTCAAAGCCTGGCAGGCAGAAGATGATGCTGTCAGAATTCTCTGACTAGATCAAGGTCAATTTGCCCAAGAAACCCCAGTGCCTGTCCTCTCTCCATCCCCAGCTTCTTCAGTACCCAATGTCACCAGTCCACGAAACTACTGGACCCCTGGGGCCCCGTTAGGATGACACCTACAGCTGTCAGAGGGAGACTGGGCTGTGCTTGTTTCTACTGTGAAAGTGCATTTGCCTGTAAATAAACATTATGTCATCAGAGTCACAGTGACAGAGGCTTTCCCAGTGTAATCAAGTTCATGGTCTCCTCTTGATCACCACAACAGCACTCTGCTTAATTAAGCACCAGTACCCCAAGATAGGCTGCGTGGGTTCCCATCCTGGCTCTGCCATGAGCCAGCTGGGAGGCCAGGGGCAGATGACTTTGCCTCTCAGCATCTGTTTATCTGTAAAATGGGGGTGACAGGCCCTACCTTAGTTGACAGTTGTGAAGATTAAATGAGCAAATACACATTAAAAGTTTAGCATACTGCTTGATGCATAGTAAGCACTCAGTAATTATTAACTGTCATTAGCTACAGAGTGTCATGACCTTGAAGTGCAGGCCTCCAACCAAGGCCTAACCAATCCCAGCTGTCGAAGAGGCCGACTTTACCAAACCCAGTGAGTGACTCAGAGTTCACAGCTTGATGCAGGGGTGTGCCTTGCCACCTCAGGACGTTCTCTCCTCTCTCTGAGGAAGTGGTACTCCCAGAGCTCCTGTCAGGGCCAAGCGGCTGCACCATGATCTTAGGGCAGGGGCTGGTGCCCGTTACTGCCTTCTGAGTTTTGGTTTGGGCTGCAACAGCAACTCTCTGGGCAGAGGCAAGGGTCTCAGTGTGTCCAGGTGTGGGAAAAACAAGAGGAGAGTAAGGAACCAAAAGAAGAGAAAATGAGGCAGAGTGGGATCAAGAAAAATCTCATGGTGATGGCTATTATCATTTTGGCGTTGGGGACTGACCCCAGGAGCACTGGGTTGCATCCGCAGACCCGAAAGAAGTCATTTCGTGGCCAGGGCCTGGGGTTCTGGGCTTGCTCCCCGCAGTGCCATTTATCAGGGAACTCTGAATTCATCGGTCTTTCCACGTGTAGCTTGGATAGTGTAGATCCAACGCTCTACTTTCTCCTAGAAGCTTGTAGGCCAGTCTTTGCTTACCTGGAATGGAATCCACTTTCCTTTTCTTCAGCTCAGGGAAATATTCCAAGTAGAATTCCAAAAAGTCATCGGCTAGGATATTTGGAATTTAAACTCATCTACATAGGCCTGTGGGAAACGAGGAGTTTTTCAGCCGCTCTGGGTGTCCCTGGGAGCAGGTCCCTCCATTTCTCAGGTCCTCTCCAACCCCTTACTTCTTGTGCCCCCTGCCTCTACCATGGCACTCTGGCCCAGCTGCTTTATCTGCTCCTCATCCTTCTCCCCTCACTGAGAGGGGACTATACCTTGAGAAGCTTGTCAAATCGGTCTTGATCACCCACCAAGTGGGCCAGGTATGAGACAAAGCAGAAACCTTTCTCGCAGGGGGTCTCATTGTAGGTATCATCTGGATCAACATCTGGCAGAGGAGAAAGCAGACAGGACCGAGCATTTGTAATTTAACCACCCTGTTCTTTCGGGCTTCAGGTTCAAATACTAACTCTGGCAGAAGTCAGACTCTGGCTTCTCCAGGGACAGCAATGCCAAAGTTTCTTTTTCTTTTTTTTTTTTTAATTTTAAACCAAGAACATGTATTGGTACATTTTACATATAATGGTTACATTCACCACATTTATTTTGTACCTGTACATGATGCATCTTGGTAGGCCAAAGTTTCTAGATCTGTCTTTTTGTTTTGTTTTTTGAGACAGGGTCTTGCTATGTAGTTCAGGCTGGCTTTGAACTTGCGGAGATCCTCCTGCCTCACCCTCCCAAGGGCTGGGATCATAGGTGTGTGCCACTGCACCTGGCTTCTAGATCTATTCTGACCGCTCCCAGAACAACTCTAAGGAGATTTTAGAGGGTCAGTAACTGTAGACCTAAGAAGAAGACAAAGAAATCAACCCCCAGAGAAACTGATGCCTTCCTTATTCCTGGGATAGGCTTTTCTTGACTAGGTCTATCAAGTCTTCTTGGTGGAACCAGGGCCTTGTGCATGTTAGGCAAGGGCTCTAACACTGAGCTACAACCCCAGCCCCATTTTTTCTTTCTTTCTTTCTTTCTTTCTTTTCTTTTCTTTTTTTTTTCCTAGCCCTATTTTATTTTGGAGACAGGAGCTTGCTAAATTGCCCAGGCTGGGCTTGAACTTATGATGCTCTGGCCTCAGCCTCCTAAGTAGCTAGGATCACAGGTGTGTGGCACCACACCTGTCTCCATCACTGGGCCTGAGTGCTGGGTTCCATCTTTTCCAGCCCTGTTGGTCATCACCTGCTTACCCAACCTCCCCTTCCAGAACATCATGTTACTTTTACAAGTGTTCTAAAGAGCACTAATTACCAGTGTACAAGAAGTTCACTTTTATAGTCAGTGGGACCAAGGAACATGGACCTCAACTGCACAAAATGGTTGCAGATTAGTCACACGTGGAATTAACCAAAGTTAGAAGAGTGCAAAGCTCTGAACTTGGAACTGACTGGGAACATGACCTGGGATAAGCCCCAGAAGTCCTCTAGCATTCAGTCCTGCCCCCGTAAAATCAGGCCAAAAAAAAAAAAAAAAAAAAACAAGATTTCCAATAACAAATGCTGGCGGGGCTGTGGAGAAAAAGGAACACTCCTCCACTGTTGGTGGGATTGTAGACTGGTCCAGCCACTGTGGAAATCAATATGGAGATTCCTCAAAAAACTACAACTGGAGGTTCCATTTGACCCAGCTATTCCCATACTGGGGATCTTCCCAGAAGAATTAAAATCGTCATACCACAAGGACATATGTACCACCATGTTCATAGCAACACAATTTGTAATAGCTAAGTCTTGGAAACAACCTAAATGCCCAACAACCAACGAATGGCTAAAGAAAATGTGGTTTTTCTACACTATGGAGTACTACA